>CATIWF010122623.1:0-183929 GCA_949630135.1 Balakata baccata
CTCACTTATACTAAATATATTTTTTATATATTTGTATCATATTCATATCCTTTATCTATACCAATGAATTCCTTACATATATATACAGTAAATATACTTTGCATATATTTTTATTTTTTAAAACATATACATCATATAAAATTCACTCATTCTAATATATTTTTTATATACTTTTAGCTCTGTATTTAATAACTTTGAATTAACAATATGAATAATTTTGAATAAAATATATTATAAAATATATAATATAAATACAATTGAATATACTTGTCACTGCATAACTTTTACAAGAATAGATTTAGTTTATGTATTATTCATGATTTCTAACTAGATAAATATTTTTTTTAATATAAAAATAATTTATTATTAATGATTGAGTGTGAATTTTGCTTTTATTGGAATGTAAATATAAAAATTTCAACGACTAATAAAAAAAAGAGAATAGAAAAAAAAAGAATAAGAAAAATAAGAAAGATATTGTAATTAATGTGAAAATTTAATATTTTTCCAAATGAGATCATAATTTTAAGAAATAATATGTTAAGTGTAAATTAAAAATTCTAAATTATTTAAATTATGTTTTTTTGTAGTTTATGACTTATGATGTAAAAATGGTATTATAAGAGCCCAACCCAACCGGGAATTGCATGGATGGCGAGAAATGATATATGAATCTGGCATTAGGATTGGGCCTTGCTACACCTGTCAACCAAACATCCGAAGTGGCCACAGTGGAAAGGCATATAATTATTGAGAGAAAATTATCTCACATAACCTCATAAACTCATAAAGAACCCTTTCCTAAAAGAATATTATCTAAATAACCAACAAATCACAAATAGTTATTCTTTTTCATCATATATTAGAAATCCTTTTTTTACACCATTTGATCTCTTTTTGGTCTTTTTTTTTCTAGCATTTCAAATTTATTCAAACCATTTTTCTTTTTCAAATCATTTATCCATTTGCTGGTGGTTTTCCTATCGCAAAATCATATTTTGAAGTGGCAATTTTTCTTTCTCAGGTGAATTTCTTTGAAAGCTTCAGTTTTCTCCAATTGTTTCGTTCAAAACAAGATTTATTGTTCAAGAAAGTGTTGTTGTTGTTTTAAGCTTATATGAACTTCTAGATATACCTAGAAATATGCTATGGGTTAACTATGTTGCTTTATGCGTGATAAGGAGGGCTTCTTTCTCTGTGGCTTTGGTCTTCAATTTCCTTTCCGATTTTTAATTTTCTTCTTTTGATGGTGATTATGGTGTTGCTAATTTCTCCGACCGCCTTCTCTGGATCAAGATTGTGGATGACTTACTGCATAATGGATCTAATGGCGAGAGATCACTAATATCAACAATTGGGTTAAGCACAAGAAAAGAAAGAGGGAAGATTTTGGAAAGGGTAATGGCCTGTGTTTTTTTTAATTGAACATTTTTTTACTAATTTAGTTTGAATTGCTTATAAATTTTAAGTTTTTTGTAAAAAAATTGATGTTTACGTTAAGAAAAGTTGTTCACCTGTTGGTTTTTCAGTCCGATTTTTATTAATTTTCATATAGCTAATGGTTACTTCTAGTTTATGATACTTTCTAATTAATTATTGTTATCTAGGTAATTACTTCTGGTTTATGATACTTTCTAATTAATTATTGTTATCTAGGTAATCATTTTTTCACCTAGATTATGTGATTGAAATGCAAATGGTGTAGTGTGTTAATATTTGAGCTAGGTGTTAATTATTGCGTTAAGCATTTTAGGTGTATGCTGCGCATGTGAGGAATGCGAGCTACGAGGTGGCATTGGCGGCAAATCCAAAGGGAAGTAGGGATTGATGGCAAATCCATCTATCGTGGTGGGTCCATTTATGAACGATTGTCTTGGCAGGGACAAAGTTTTAGTCATGGAGATGAAGTAAACCCTACATCTAAGAGGGCTACAGGATTTGTGAAGAAGCTCAGTGTGCTTATAGATAAATGGAAGCAGTTTGTGAATACTGTTAGGCTATTTTATGCATGTACAATGTTGTAATGGGAAGCTGTATTAATCTAAATTAGTTATTTTATTTGAAAGTGAAATGGGATGCTGAGTAAATTTTCGTTTATAGTTTGTTGAAAAATTTTACAATTTAAGAATTATCACATGTAATCTAGTATTCATTAAAATGTTGTAAAGTTATGCAGCATTTAGTATCATATAATATAAATATAATCAGCATATAATCTATATATAACATGTCCATTTAGTTTATTGCATTTGCCCAGGATTTTAATACAATATAATATGAATATAACTTACATATAACACACGTATAATGTCGTCGGTTTGGCAAAATAAAAAAGTAGTACAAGTTGTGCAGGATTTAGTATAATATAATGAAAATATAACCTACATATAATCTGCATATAATGTCGTCAAATTTGGAAAGTTAAAAATTCAATACAAGAACATCACACTTCTTTATTATTTTCTGCTATATATAACCTACATATATCATGCATATAATATCTGCACAATTGCAGTTTATATAATATACATAATAAGCTTTTCTTATTATTATTTTTTAATCCCAATCAATAATTAAATAATAAAAATATAATAAACATATAATAAATATATAACACAACTGAAAGCCAAATGTAAATTTGAAAACAAAAATTAAAAGGATATCTTCAAAAAAATATTATCATAATATAAAAAATTAAATATATAATATTTAAATATTGTTAAATAATATGTAATATATATATATATCAAAGTTAATAGGTAAAGCACGCCTAATAGCCATTCAATTGCCATCTAAAAGCATAGTTATGGTTGTTATCATTCAATTGCCACCGAAAGTACGCCTAATATCACGCTTACAAGCAAAATTTTTAATTTTTTTTAAATTAGGAGAATGGATGCCTTTATTATTTGTGGGATTTTGTTAGTTGAAAATTTTATTTCTGCAATTATATTATCACCATTCATATTTATATTATTTTATTATTTTGTTAGGCCTAAATTAACAAAAAAAAATAATAGAAAACCTATAATAAAAGGGCTCAGCACATGCTTTTTCAAAGGAGGGAATTTCATCATCCACCCATTTTTTATTGCTTTTTTTTAAATGTAAATCAAATTTTCTTTTTTCATTTGTACCGAAAACCTTTTCAACTTTTCCAAAAAAAATTTCTCTAGTTGATTTTCCAGTTTTGGTGTCATTCAAAATCATTACTGTTTATGCGATCGATCATTATCGAGTGCAATGGCTATCATTGATGCAAGGAGCTTCAACTTCCATAACCTTTCTTCTTTTTCGTCTTCTTATGCAATATTCGTTTCAATTTTTTCTTTTGTGATGGACTGTTGTGGCTATTGCAACATTAGATGAGGTTGACTTATTTGTGTATGTGAAATAAAAATCATGCAACAGATCCAGTAATTATGGTGACATTCAATTGTTAGTAATATAATTGTCAAAATGTCACATGGAAATATATCATTGCAATGTGGAGCATACTTGTAATGCATTATCAGTTTCATCTCAAAGTAAAAAAAAAAGAGAAAGATCCGATACATTCAAGGTGGTATAATTATGTTAACAGCTTGTAAAGAATGATGAATTAGTGAATTAATTAATTCTTCTTCTTCTTTTTTTTTTGGTTGAAAATCGTCAAGGTATACTCAAGGTATTCCCAAAATATACTCGAGGTATTCTGGTGAAATTTCTAAAGGTATACTAAAATATCTCCAATGTATACCCAACGTATTCCCAGGAAATTCCCTTATTCTAAGGAATTCTCAAGATATACTCAAAGTAACCCCAAGGTATACATAATATATTTCAATGTAATTCCCAAAGATATACTGAAAATATACCCAATGTATTCTCAGGAAATTCCTCCCAAGGAATTCCATGAGAGAAATTTCCTGGAATTCCATGGGAGGAATTTCCTGGGAATACCTTGAGAATTCCCAAGGTATACCCAAAGGATCCCCAAGTTATATCAGAGGTATTCTAATAAAATTCCCAAAGATATGCTGAAAGTATCCTCAAGGTATATTCAAGGTATTCCTAGGGAATTCCTCTTATGGAATTCCTCTTATGGAATTCCTTGAGAATTCCCAATATATATCCAAAATATCTCTAAGGTATACTGAAGATATTTCGGAGATATTTCTAAGGACTTTCCAAGATATCCTCAAAGTATTGTGAAATATATACCAAACTATTTATTTGAGATTTTTGTGATGTTTTGAATTTTTATTAAATTATATTATTATTCTTCTTTAATGATTTAATTGTTATTGTTATTTTTTTTTTTGTGAAAATTGAACTAAGATATCCCCAATATATGTTGAAAATATATCATCTAGGTATATTTTGGGGTGATTTTGAGATTTAAATACTGTTATAATTTTATAAGGTTATTTTCAATAAAATTAAAAAAAAACTTTGAGCGCTGATACAAATGCAAATATGTACTAGTTTTTTGTATTTTTTGTAAAATTCCCTTTTCAAAGTCCATATAAAAAAAATAGAAAGGCGAGTGTTTTTTTCTAAGCAACAGACCCAAATTTTATTTTTCTATGATAATGGTCGAAAAATTTTAAAAATCTATTACGCTTTTTGGAAATTGTTAGTTACTTTTTTTTTTTTTGAATAAAAAGGAAACTTCATTAGTGAAAATCAGAAACTAACACATCAGAAAGAAAAGATATTTTCTATGTTTTGAGTGATATATATATATATATATATATATATAGTATGTTATTCGAATAATAAAAAAATATTTGAGAAATTAATAAGGATAAATTTTTGAAGTATTTTTTTTATATATTTACATTTTTTTTCATTCACTTTCATTTAGTGGCAGAGTTTCATTCATTTGAGAATATACAATTATTTTACTTAATTTTTTTAAAATACATGTAATAATATATAAATTTATATTATTTTTTAAAATTCGTTCTTTTCTAAAAAAATATTAGAAATTTATTTTTATACTTTATGACATAAAACTTTTTGATTCTTTTAACTTAGAAATCCAGACTCTAACATTGTTTTCATTTTGTGGTAGAATAACATGTGTGACAACTAAGAGATATTATTAAGATCAAGTTATTCTTGTGGAGATATGTGAAGCTTTTTTTAACAAATCAGACAATCATGAGGTTTGGGAAAACAAAACTGTGGTGAGGAAAATGACAAAGAAAAGGAGGAAGAGGATGAGATGCCACATTCACGAGCCATAAACGGGCTTTAAATAGACATTTAACCTCAATGATTATGACCCTTTACTTTTCCCATCACTCTTTCATTTGTTTTGAGCAATTCTAAGGTGCATCCGGTGTATGGTATACAGTGCCTTAAAACTATTGGATTATAAACTTTTAATCTCATCTGTTGAAAATGAATGGTTGAGATTAAAAGTTAATGATCCAACGGTCCTAAATTATCAAATGTAATTTATACCGAATGCACCACAGAAATCCTCGTTTTATCATCTCACCTCTTCTCTCAAATTGAAGAACGTTATGGACTCATATAGAGAAAAATCTATAAGTGTAAGACAGACCCAAGAAACGAAAATATTATTTTTTAAAATATATTTCTCATCGCCAGCCAATTAATTAGTAGATTGGAGTCATAATTACCCTTTTACTTATTATTCTTAACTTCAATTTTAGATTTATAAATCAAATACATAAATTCTTTCATAGTTGGATATGTATTTTTCTCTTTTTTATTCAGATGGTAAATATACAATTCAACCGTCAACTTTGAAATATTTTTCAACTAAGAAACTTATGTGATCCCTCATTTTCAATTAATTTACTAAAAAAAATTTGCTTTTTTTTCATATTTAAATATATAATTTGTTCATGAAGGTAATATTTTTGAAACTTAAATATTGGATTTAATTATATATTTCAATTTTCAAGTATTCAAACAGAAATTAGAATAAATAACTAACACAAAATATCAAATGAAATGCAAATAACTAAAAAAATTAAATGTCGAATTTCAAAAATTATTAAGCAATTTAAAATATAAATTTGCCCTAGTCCCCCAGTGGCTATGGCCCAAAACAAAAACAATAGTGTCCGATTGTGGGGATCCATTTCTCCCATCTCAACCCACAACGTATACAAGTAAAATCCAACAACAATTTCAATATTCTCTTGTCTAAGATTTGTCCAACAAATTCATTTTGTTTTTCTTTTTTTATTGATCTAAATTGTATTTATTCTTTAAAGTATTCATTGATTGACATTTTAGCCGTTTGTTTTTTACCATTTTCATATAATTTTGTCTCCTAATATACAGTTTAGTTCAAATAAATTAAGTTGGAAAAATCGAAATGAAAATAGATTAATTTAGATTTTTTTTTAATATTTAGTTTGAAAAAGAAAAAAAAAATTAAAATGTTGATTATTATCCCAATATGTCTTGTCTCTTTTGCTTGATCGATCCCTTTTGTGTATTCAAGTGGCAATATCAATTAGAATCAAATCCACACACTTTGTTGACCCAACAAAAGCTTGTTACGAATTAACTAATACCCTGATTAACATCCTAACTGATTACCTAACTGCTCTCGGTGTGTTGCTCCAGCGCCAATTTTGCTTGCCTCGATCGAAGCGGTTTGTTAGCACGCCTACTTGCTCACAAATGCTGGGTGCTTGCTATGATTCGGAGGCTTAGCTCGATGATTAATCAACTTCGTAGCTTTATTCCTCTCCTTGCCCGTGTGCTCAATGGCCAGGGCTCAGTGACTAACTGGCTTAAAACTGAGATAGCTCGATAAAATAGAAATTTTACATTCAGTCAATTTTTATTACTGAATATTGGACATTTGAAATATATTAATAATTTAATTATATGTACATTTAATAAATTTTAATGTAAATTAAAAAAAAAAAAAACCAGTCTTTACGGAGTGGAAAATGGTGACTTTGAGATGTAGCATTTTGTGTCCACTTGCTCGCTAGATAGCAACTCCCTATCCGCCTAACTAATTCAAATTTTAAAACAAAGCAAGTCCACGTCACCCCTTCTCTCGCCTGCCACGTCATTTCATCCATTTCTTCTTTTCTCTCCCTCTCCCTCTCCCTCGACAAATTCTTACTGCCTCTCCTTCTCCTCACCTCCCCTTTCTTTTCTTTTCTATTCTTTTCTTTTAATTTCTCCAATTACGTTTCCAAGCAAACGAAGATTTTCATTTTTGCTTTCTTCGAGGACCAACGGCAACCTAACGCCTTTATTCTCCTTCGAATTTGCTTCTCATTCCACTGCACGCGCAGCTACAAAAATTGCTCTCTAATCTTATTGTTAAATTTATCATGTAATAAGATTGTGTTTTATTAATTATGAAGACGTTAAATAAGATATGCGCGGCTCTTACCATTGTCTTCGCCGTCTTCTTGGTGGTTCTTGTGGTGGAGATTGTCTACGTCCTTTGGAGGGGGAGAAGATTTCGGAGACGGCAACTCGTTAGTGGAGATGTCCATCTTAGCAGTGAGTCGCTGTACCCAACGCCATCAAAAGAGCTGCTTTACTTCTTTTGCTGGAAGAATCAGACCACGCGCATCGAACCTGATGAAGAAACAAGCGCAACTGCATCAGCAGCTGCTCCGCCGCTACCACCACCCCCCACTGAATCGGAGCTGGATGAAATAATGAAGCGGCATGCACTTTATGGACCGTCTAGGATTTTATTCACTATAAAAGAAGAGGAAAGAGAGGAGATGGAGATGTACTTGTCTTCTGCAGAGAGAGAGAATAAGAGAAAGACGAGGGGCGTTTCTTTGGAAGAGGTTGCGGTTGCAGTCGCTGCTGTGGTGATTGACGTCGATGATTCAACTCCATTTTCTACTCCGTGTGCTTCGCCTCCGTACTATACTCCGTCACCCTCTCCTCCTCGAGATAGAATTTCGCCGGCGTCATCAACAGCAAACGACGTCGTTTTGGAAGGTGAGCAAAGAGAACCCAAGGAGATTAGCAACGATGTTGTTACGGTGTCGCTCGATGGCATAGATGTTCATGCTTCGTAATGTATGATCATGGATCACTCATGATTTAATGTACAGTAACCAACCGGGCCGGCGATCGACTCACCGGATTTTGTCATGTACTTTTCCACTGTTTTTATTATCTAGTTGAAGTTGATTTAACAGGTGTAGGAGAGTGCCGGGTGAATAGACTCAACACACTCAGTAGTGAGTTTTGATGTTGCCACGTAAGCATCAGTCAACTAACTTCCACATGGATAATACGTGGCAACATCAGACGAGGTGGGAACCTAAAACTACTGATACTTTTTTACTCACATTTAATTCCGGTGGCCGTTGGCGTAACGTAAATATAATAGCGTAGCAGATTGTAATAAATACTCACAAATATTATTTACTGATGATATACCTTGATTTTCCTTTGCCTTTAATTGTTTCCTTTTAAGTATAGCTTTTTTAATGGAGGTGTAATTAATAACTACCGACCCTAATTATTGGGCTTAATTAACTTTTCTATTAGTATGAACCCTAAAATGCTAGCTGCTCAATTGCCAAGGCAATTATGGAGTAAGCAATTATGTTTTTTTTTTTTTTTCTATTTTTTGAACTTTCAATTTGAAATTTTCTCTAATAGAAAATTCAATTGAAAAAAGGAAAAAGAAGGTCATTTCACTTTTGAGTTTTAAAACAATAAATATGGGCCGGTGAACCTGTGATGTCACAATGCAAATCCAAGTTCTGAACTTAAATTGTGTTTCTGACCCAAATCGTATATATTAAGAGGGTGCTTAATTTAATATTATATGACGGAACACACGCAGAAAAATTATAAAACAAGGGAATGAACATTTGTTAGTATTTTATATTCGAATCGGTATTCTTCTTTTTTTTTTTTTAAAGAATTATCAGTATGGTTCTAATTTTTTAAACAAATGGAAACATAGGAGTAGGTTTAAGAAAACATGAAAAACTATTAGTCTATCCCTTTTGAATAATATATACAAAGTCAATGAAAAAAATTAAATTAAAAAAAAAACGTTTTTGTTTGACCCAGTGCAAGTACTACAAATTGGTCCGTATCGAGAATCGACTATCTCAAAGGAAATTTCCATCTTCCTGCCTATCCATATTATTATACTTTTATTGATCTAAAGCTTCAATTCATAGGAATAGAATGGTATTCTCAGTTCGTGAAAATTGTAAGAAATTTCGAGTATCTATCAATATTTATATTTAGTATTGAAATCAGAACCAATGTACAGAAATCATACTGAATAAATTTCCATATTTTCCACTGTGACATAATTGCTAATTAAATATAACTCTTAAACGTCAGCTGCTTGCTTGGACTAATTCAAAAGCCTTATTAAGTAATTTCAGAAATTTTTAGTTAGACTAATGATATGTACTAAGATTCATATCAATAAATATAAATAAATTAATCATTAAATACGTGAAACTACATGACGAATATATCTAAAAATTCATCAAGCAATTAATTCCCCCGAAAAAAAAATACTTGCACATAAAATTTTTGGAGGTGCATAAGCATGAAGTGAGCGAATATATAATAGTCAACTGCTCCGCTCATAATCAAATAGTTAACACAAAATACAGTACTAATTCAATTATTATTTTATTTACACAAATCATAAAATATAACTCCACATGAAAAAAGAAATAATAAGAAAAATGCCCAGATAGGCCACATCTACGTAATCAAGAAGGCAAAAAACGTAACAAGGAGGAAAAAAAGAAACAAAGATCGAAAATATAACAAAAAGTAGAATACAAAGAAATTAATCCGATGGATGAAAGACTCGATCAAGAAGAAGGAAACAAATCCGCTGACCCAAGATGATGATGATCAGTAATCCCAATCGTCGCACTTGGTAGATTCAAAATTACCAGTACCATTCAATGGAACCTTAAAGTCACAGCCAATCTTGGGCTTGAATTTGCCAATCTTGATCTTACCCACCTTGAATCTAATCCTCAAATACAGCTTCACGTAGATGCTATAAGTCCCAGAAGTCTTTTCTTGATTAAAGTCTGTAAGCTGATTCCCAGAAAGAACCAGCAGCTGCTGACCTTGAAATGCAGCGTTCAAGAAGCTCGTGTTCTTGTGTCCCTGATAAAATGGATCCAAAGTATCCACACCAAATCTCTCATCTTCATAATATGCTCTCGCTTCTATACGATCATAATAAATTCCAATCCTCTTGTTGGGATTGCGAACAGTGATGTTCATGGCCAAGTTGTAGCGTAGATTGTTGTTGGAGTCGATGTTGAACTCCGATAGAGTGGCTTCGGTAACATAAAACTTGACCTTGTTAGGACGCAGTATGAGCCAGAAGAGAAACACGGCGAGACCCAACACGATTACTGCGGTGATAATGATTTTGAGGAGGCAGCTGAGGAGGCAACAGCCGCAGCCTGAGCCACGGCCATGGCGGTGGTAGCTTTGTGGGGGTGGGATTGCTGGGCCGTAATAGGCACCGTTCAACTGAGGTTGTTTTTCTGCCATGAGATAGAGATTGTTAAAGAATGCTAAAAACAAGACTTGAAAAATAAAGAAAGAAGACAGATATGAAAGAAGAGGGGATAGCGAATGGGTTTTTATATAGGAAGAAAACTAAGGTGATACTAACAGGCATTAGCCGCAAGTGATTGAACACGCAAGTGAAAGGAGAGGGCCGAGTCAACTCACGCGGTTGCTTTGTGAAATTGTGTAGTTTTTGAATGTTTTATGTGGGCAATAAGCAACTTTAATGTATGAAAACAACTGAGAAGTAGCTGGGTATAAATTTCCCATTCAAGATTTAGGAAAGTTTTGTTGGGTTTGATAGAGATGGATGCTGCCTTGCAATTTCTTCCATTGATTTGTCATCTTTATATATAATTGCCATGTTTCTTCTTCATTTTTTGACAAACCCTATGTCTTAATAAAGACTTTATAAATTAAAATTGTATAAACTCTTATTAAGGAAAAAGTTTTATCTAGATTCCATTCACATTTTTCATTTAGAGTAACTTAATCTTATCAAATTAACCAAACTCATGTATAAATATGTTTAATTTTATTTAAGGAGTTAAGTTTACATATATATTAATTGGGATAGGACAATTTCTTTATTACTTTCACTTAAAAGTTTTGATTACTCAATCAAATTAAAAAGTTTTTATATTTATAAAATTTTTAACTCAGAAATCAATTAATAGGAAAGGAATGAGGATTTAATTAGAAGATTTTTGAGAAAAATTATGATTCCAAATTCAATACGTAATCAAAGAAAGAAAGTAAATGTATGACATTGACGCAGCCTTCAAGGCTATACCCTTCTTATAATCCTATGACTTTTCACTTTCCGTTTCTAGAACGGAATGAAGTTTCCTATTACAAGCTTCCAAAATATTTGAGGTGAGAAAGAGTGCGAGATTTGAGAGAAGGGGGAGAATTGAAGGCGAGAGGGCAGGAAGAAGAGGATGTGAGAGCCAACTCCACCATTAACGACGACGTTTGAGCGGAAAAAGAAGGAATTGGGAGGACCGATTGCAGAGGAGAATAACCAAGAGCAAGATATTTTTGAAAATAATTTCGATAAAAAAAAAATAATAAATATATATATATATATATTGCATCTGCTTTTTGTAAATAAAATAATAAATATAGGAAATTTCTCTCGTTTAAATTTCGAGAGATTAAAGTGAACTTCTTAAGGATAGTGAGCCCAAGCCCATCTAATCCGTCTAACACTATACAACAGTACATGCAGATATGGAAGCAAATACTATATGTGCTGACATTTATCATTAAAAAAATTGTAGAATAATACTATTAATTATAGAAATAAATAGTAGGAAATTAAAATAAAAAATTGAGAATTGAAAAATAACAATATTACCCTAAAAATTTTTATTTAAACAATATCATATTTACAGTTATTTCTAAATTGGTTAGCGATAAATTATTATAAATAAAAATTAATTATTTTTACTTTAAAATTAAATGTAAAAATTATTTTTTTGACATACTTATATATTATTAATAGAAGAATGGTACTTTCTTAATAGAAAGCCAATTGCATGAGGAAATCTATCAATCTTATTGTAGTTACTTAGAAGTGAATTTTACAAAAAAATACCAAAAACGGGTACGGTTTTTCATTTTTACCGTTGCTAAGTATTTTTTTCATTTTTAGTAAAAACAACTTTCTAAAATTAAAATAGTATATAAATCTCAAAATTACCCAAAAATATATTCAAACGGTATATATTCGGCATACCTTGGGAATATTTTGATTCAATTTTCACCAAAAAAAATAACAAAAAAACAAGAATAATAACAATTAAATCATTAAAGAATAAGAATAGAATTCAATCAAAATTCAAAACATTACAAAATATCAAACAAATAGTTTGATATACCTTTCGAAATACTTTGGATATATCTTGGAGATATTTAAGAATTCTTTAGGAATACTTCAGGAATATCTAGAGCATACTTTAGATATACTATAGGAATTATTTGATAATTTACTAGAAAGAATTTCTTTGAATACCTTGAGAATATTTTGGTATACTTTTGGGAATTACATAGTAATACCTCGAATATGCTTTTTGGGGATACTTTAGATATATTTTGGAAAATTATATGATAATATGTACAATATATTTTGAGGATATTTTAGTCATTTTCACAAAAAAAAAGAAAAAGAAATCAACAATAACACAGATTTAAAAGAACAAATTGAAACAAAAATTGAAGGAACTAAAGAAGAATAAGAGGTTATGGAAATTAAAACAACAATCACCTCTTCAACAACCAATCGTAACTTTAACCGAAAATCATTTTCTTCCTCCTCCTTAATCACTAGTATTTCGTTGATTTTACGAAAAAAGTTTAGTAATCAGTAAGGATGAAAAAAATTTTCAGTACAGATAAAAAGACGAAAAACTATCGATAAATTTGAAAAAAATATTTAAATTTCAGTAAACCATGAAAATTTTTCTGTTTAGAATGTAGCAAGTAGTTGGATTTGAGTTTCCATTACATCCAAGAAAACGGGCTATGAGAATCCGAAAAGTTTCTCTTTTTTTCATATTTTACTTATATTTAATTTTTTATTTCAAAAATATTTATAAAAACATTTTAAATCATTTTTGCTAAAATGCATTTTTATTATTATTATTTTTTCTCATATTTGAATATCAAAATAATTATTTTATCAACTTAAGTTTTGGTAGATTTGAAATTTTAAAAGTTAAAAAAAGTTTATTTTGAAAAAAAATTTGTTTTGTAGATATATTTAAAATTTAAATGATTTTTTTTGTAGTTTTATAAATTTTATTTTTTATCGGAAAATTATATAAAAAATTATGAATTTTATATCTTTTTACACTTATATCCAATTCTATAAAAATTTAAGATTAATTATATAAATTTTTAGTTTCATAACAAATTTTGCTTCATATTGAATAAAATTTAATCTTATGTGGTATTTAGATGGAAAACCAATTTAAATTTAAAAGAAATCAATAACAATTACTGCCGGTGCTGATGTATAAAAGAACATAACCACCACAAAGGATCGGATTTAGGTTCATTGGATAAGTTCATATAATTTAATTTAAATTATTTTAGAAATAGATATAAGGGTAAAAAAGTGCAAAGTTTAAATAATTTTTTTTTAATATGGACGACAGGCCTATATATGTATTGGGTGATTACTCAACGGAAAAGAACGATTGATACTGTAATGAACTTGGGACTAAATGCCACAATCAGAAATAGGAAACACCTTTCTTTTTTTTTTAAGTCAATTGAGTTCTCAACATTATGAAATCGATTCGATTATGTTTTGATTTTATTTTTACATTAACACATGTTATATATATATATATATATATATATATATATATATATATATATATATATATATATGTGACATCAATCTCAAATTCGTAATTGGACAATTAAGCATATATGGTTAAGATTGGAGTTCATATATAGTTCAATTCATTCTGTTATTTCTTTATCCTTTTTGTTTTATCCAAGATGATATTTCTTAAAATTAAATAATTTTGAAGTACATTTGTGTAAAATAAAAACTAATTTAAAATTAATATAATAAAGGACTACCGAAGGGACTCAACTCTCTTATTGCAATAATAAACATGTCAAATTACATTATAAGAAAAAGGGTTTAAAGATACCGCTTTTCCATTCCTTAAGAGGTTGTAAAGGTTAAAGGGAAATTAAACATGTGATGATTGGGGGGGTGATATTGTAATTAAACTAAAATATAAGGATTGATTTAGAAAATAGACATATAAATAATAGATGCATCTCTTTATCTAAAAAGTTACGAATAAATTGAGATAAAACTTATGCTCCCATGAATATACATCAATATCTTAAAAGAATTTTTAAAGTGCACCCGATGTAATTTACACTGGGTGTCTTAAAACCGTTGGATTATAAACTTTTAATTCCATCTGTTGATAATAAATGGTTGAGATTAAAAATTGATAATCTAATAGTCCTAAAATACCAAGTATAATTTACACTAGGTGTACCACAGAAGTCCTCCTACCTCAAATACTGCTGTCGTTTAAAAATCCTACCCAACGTGTTATTGAGTAGATATAAAAAATGGATGTATCCCTTTTTATATCGCCATTATTATATTAGTAGTTGAGAGGTGGTGAGGTGTGAGAGTGACATCCAATGCATACACTAGGTGCCTACATAAACCTAAAACCATGTTCTATGGTTCTTGCTTGCTTACAGAAGCCCTCTACATATATCGACTACTGCATTATTTGTGTTTTGGTAATTAAATTTTTCATTTACGAATAATATTTCCACATGGGAAAAAAATATACAAACTGGAAACTCTGCTAAAATACTCCACTAATTAATGACCACATGCAGTGGTAAAATTCATGGAGGTCAAATGTTACAAATATAAAAAATTACTATATGTATAGATTCAAATAGTTCGGATCACTAAATCAATATACATTAAATTAAAGATTAGACCCAACAATTTGTATGTACAAATGATCAAACATCATTTAATTTATAGTTTATAATATTCTAACAACACCCACATACAAGGAATTATGCATTCACTCATATAGTTGACGACTGGTATTTGTAAGTTTAAAGATCCAAGAATATAATTAAAAAAAGAAATAAAGAGTAAACAAAAATAAAACATCAAATACAAAACCCCCAGTTTTATTATATAATACTATGAAAGAAAGTGACTCCACAACCTCCACTACACACTCATTTATTATCCTTCAAAATACAATTATTAATTCCACAACAATATTATTATTCAAATTAATCAGTAATACCCAATATAAATTATTTTTTTTAAGATAAAAAAAAACCATATTAGAATTGAACAGCTCGTTTATTTCATTTCCCAATATTTAGAAAAATATACACATTGAAATTAAGTAGAAAGTCTTTAATGTCCCACATACATACAGTATATGTAAACAAATTTATATTTCATAAATAAAACTAAAAAAGAGAAATCTTAGTACAAAAGCGATTATATAGAAAAAATAATACTTAAACGGCGTCGCAATTTGATTAATTATCTTCTTATTTCTTCCTTGTACCTTCAAATGCTAACACTGCAACTCACCACCAAGGAGTACTTAACGGAGTTTTCACCGACAATAATCCCGGCAGTTTTACTCCCGAACTGTATATAAGCAGGGCATCTAACGTACAAATGGTATCTACCAGAAATGAAAGTTCCAACTTTAAATCTCACCCGTCCATCCATCTTGATCATCATCAACACCGCTCCGACAGACTGGTCCTGGTTGAGTGCGACGGCGTTGTACGGGGCAACGGGGACCTCCGTGCCGCAAATGTTCGGTGACCAGACGTTGATGTCCTTGTGGCCTTGATAGGTGGGCGGGATAGCAGAGCGTAAAGTGATCTGCTGGTTGCAATAGGTGGCGTAGACGTCGAGCTTGTCGTAGTAGATGCCAATTTTGTCGTTGGGATTACGGGAGGAGAAGGTGACTTGGAAGAAGGAGGTGAGGTAGTTAGGAACGGAGGTGTTGAAGGCGGAAACAGTGACGTCTTGGAGGACGAACCGGGGTTTGCTAGGGCGGAGGATTGCCCAGATTATAAGGATGGTGAGGAGGACAAGAAAGAGGAATATTAAGATGCCGGCGAAGATCCGGCCGAAGAGTTTGCGGCGCCTGTGGCCGTGGTAGTCGCAGTGTTTGCCTGACATGGTGGTGGTAGTGTGAGGGCGTCAGTGGTGGAGAAGGGAAAAGAAAAGAGAGAAGTTTGCTTGAGACTTGACTACTCGCTTGAGAGATGAAGCGCCTCAAAGCTAGTTAATGACTCCACGGTATAAAGGGAGAGAGATGGGCGGGGGATGTATATATGGAACGACACCGTATGATGAACAGTTTGTGTATTGTTATCTTTTTGAAATTCGCGAAGCAAAAGAAATAATAGCTCCTTTTAATGAGAGAGAGAGAATGGGGAGATCTCACAAATACATACATGCTTATTCAGTTTAATTAATCAATTGAGGTACTATATATAGCAAAAATAAAAGAAATAATTTTTTTATAAGAAAAAAAGAGACGTATTAATTTGACTTTATTGACATATAATTCCAAAATAGTTCAATTAATTATCGAATAATATATATCTACAATCATAATTATTTTTTGACAATAAGTGAAATTATAATTAGAGATAAGAATTTCCCCATAAAAACAAAATTGTAATATAAATCAAGGGATTATTAGCCTCAAAGGCGAATACCGATCTTCTTCGTATGGATAAAAGTGGAGGCAATAATGCAAAAAGGTATCATAATTTTACGTAGGCCTCTTCAAAATTTGGTCATTCTTTAATTTGTCCAGCCAAAGAAGAGCAAATTATTATCCTTTTACAAGCTCTAATTTTACCTTTTCTTTTTTTTTTTTTTTTATAAAAAAATTTGCATTGAGTTAGGAATAAGGAAGGTTATGTTAATACTCTTTTGTTCTATTGTAAATGTTAATAGATATAATTATATTCACAATTTGCATTGAGTATTAAGCAGTGCGGATGTTTTGGGGATTCATCCTTTAAATGGTGCTGCGTAAGAAAATGATCCAAATGGTTCTAACATCGTTGCTTATTTTCTTTTTTTTTTTTAAGTTGAATCTATTTAGAATATTATATGCTGAGCCAATGATCCATGAATTTTCCAATTCTCAGTAGACTACAAATAAATTAATTAGTGATCCAAAGTGTGTATTTTCTCACTTTTTTTTTTTTTTAGAGCACCAAAAAACGAGCAAATAAATATCATAATCCAGAATAACAACAACTTTGAACTTTTCTTAATCTTAATTTATTAGCATTTACTTTCTCAATATATTATAGACATTAGACACAGACACCTACTCAGTGGTATCGTTCAAACAAGTCAATAATAAAACGTTGTGTGGAATTTTCAAAATGCACCCATGTGATCTTCTCTTGCTATTTATTCCGATCATTTCTTTCGGTTCTGTGCTGATTCGGTTTAACACTTGGAATATAATTTATTAATTGTGTTCGGTAAAATTTACTGCTGTGTCAATTGCTATTCATATTAATTACATTTTATTTCCTAATTGGCTAATAAATTAAATGGGTTATAATATTGTTGTTTATCAGAAAGACGGCTTCATATTTCATATGTTAATTACTTTTAAAATGGTTGTAATTAAATACTTGATCCTAACTGATTATGTGCTATCTTCATATATTAAAAAATTAAGTAAATTATTGTTTTTTTTTTTATTACATTGCATGTGGTACTTTGACCTTTTTGGAATAGCGGAGAAAACCCAAGAGTTGATAGGAAACTAGGAATGAAGCTTCAAGAGAATAATTCAAGCAAGACAGTGTATGAATAGTTAGGAAGAACATCTAATTAATAACAAGTTAATTAATTAGACATATATATATATATAATTAATTTGCATTAAGAAATTAAAGCAGGCCATATTTTGCCAATACAACTGAATTTGTCGGTGGATATGTTAGAGCGGCAAAATTTGGGAAAATGACTGTAATTGAAAATGAAAGAACTCTCTACAAAATTCCAACTTCTTTAATCAATAACTTTCAACTAATAATTTTTTTTTTTTTTTTCCTCTCTTAAATGTGGACAGAAAAGAATCTCTTATACAAAGCCATTTACTTTCTTGCACTAGCATTTAGGTTGATTCTTCTTTCCCCACATTATTGTTGTACTAGCGAAGTCCCCACATGAAATCTTCTTCGAACCTCCAATATTCCATTTTCCTTTTCTTTTTCACTTCACATTTTCACCAAGTTTTGTATTTAAATATTTTTAACCTCTACATGGGTATGAATATAAATCAATGATTCTAGATTTAGTTAAGCTTAGGGTAACAACATGACTGGTGCGTGCAATTTACGTGCTCTATTTTGTGGGTTTATGTAGGGTAGGATGACCTTGACTTGACGGGGTATCCTTTGTCAGCGGAAGAGACAAAGACCAGAAAGTTGTTGAGGAATAAAGGGGTTTGGAGATTGGTGGATGAGAACACTTGATTGATAGGAAATTCTCAAGGCAGAAAAATCCAAACTAAAACAGTTTAAAGAAAAGATAGAAAATGAAAGAAAGGAAATTTTGAGGAATTATAAGTTTAATTTGCTCAAAGGGTTATAATTCTAATTTCATGCTTGGTTTTGAAAGCCTCTTGACAAATTTATAATAATTTTACAAATGAACATGATTGTGTAACAATACTCGAAATTTAGAATTAATGTAGATGTTTCCTTATCACTATGATTATAGAAATGAGATGTGATTTCAAAAGGTTAGAAATTTGTGACAAGTTTTTCAAAATCGAGTCGATCTAATAAAATTTTTTTGCATTAATTGTCTACCAAACTTCCCCAATCCATTAAAGGATTGTTAACATTGTAATAGTTCAATGGTTCATTTATTAAAGGAGATGCGTTGTTTCATACTACATTTCGAAATATCTCATTTCTAAACAAGCTATCATCTATAGAATTGAAGAACAAGAACCAAGACAGCGTAAATGAATTGACACATAATTTTTCTAACTTAACTGGAGATTTCAAGTTTGAACCCTGGAAATGTAACTTCTTTAAAACTCTTGTGGGAGTATTTTGTCGTCTTTCGGAATCCTATCCAACAAGAATATAATTAGTCTCAGTCTAATAAGAATATAATTAGTCTCAGTCTGTTAACATATAAACGGAGGACAACTGAAATTCAAAAAAAAAAAAAAGAATTGAAGTACAAGAAATGCCAGAAAAACAAACATTGATTTTTCCCGTCTTTCTAAGTTTTTTACTTAGTGAATATGATGGTTGTGTGCAACAGTGCATATTGTGTATTTAAAAAAAAAAAAAAACAAACATTGATTTTTCTAGGACATACTGGATAGCTTCTTCATCAAGTCGTTTGGTTCTATTTCGCATCATTATTATTTCTTTACTGTTTGCAATTCAAATCCAATTGGAAGTTTCCCACCAAACATTGTCCTCAATCCAAACCGGGATTTAATATGTTCAATGAACGAGAGGTTCAAACAAGTATGCCAATACCTCTAAATGAAAGATGACAGAATCACAAAGTAAGAAATCTAACCTCATATAGTGAATTCTGGGAAATTTTGTTTCTTCCATCCATTCATGCTCTGTTTCTAGCTGGGAAGCCCCTGGTTATAAGTGCTATGCAGGGGAGAGAACAATATTCTTTTAATTGCCCACCTTGATATCAGAGATGGGGCCAACCCCTTTCTGAAACCAACCAAGAAAAGACCATCTCTAGCTGTCTCATAACTTGGAACCTCAGATGCCTGATAGTGTGTATCTATGCAGAAAATTAGAATGGGTAATAGTCCGTTATCGATAATACAGCTATATGTACCAGATAGTTCCACAATGATGTTCAAGGATAAACAATTTGAATAAAAACAACATGATTAGTATCAAGAGTGTACATCATTAGTACCCATTGAAGTACTATATCGCATTCTGATCCAAAAAATAACATAAATAAAGTAAGAAGAGTAACATGATAAGAGTTTAGCATTACATACTTTATATATCTGCCATCCACTTCTAGCATGCTATCTTCCGATCAGAAGTGATCCTCCTTCCGATATCATCATTGGTTATATAGCCCAACCCATATTTGTGATACATAGTCAAACTCAAAACTGAACCAACACCAATAGCAAGCAGAAATAACGTTATATTAATGCAACTTATTCAGATTAGTCTCCCACGGACCAGTATGCACCAAATAATTCGCCAAGCTTATATCTGATGAAATCCTGATCTACCAGTTATTGTAAAGCAAACAAAGAAAACCCATCAACAATCTCACATTAAAATTTTGGCCTGTACCTCTTACGTGAATCAAATTTTGGCCTATATCTTACACAATTCAAATGCCCAATGCATTATAGCATAGAGAAAGAATTCGTATAACAAACTGCGATAAGTTCAAAACTCAAGCTCAGTTAAGTAGTTTGCAAAATCTAAAAATAGTCAATTAAATTAAATGTTAGAAATAAAGCTTTAGTTGATAAAGTTGACAGAGGCAAATTATTTCCCACTCTAATAACAATAACAACAAATCTACCAAATCCACACAAGAAGGTACAGAAGTAAAAACCAACTGCACACAGACATTAATATCAGAAACAAACAGATGATTCAGAAGAATCTAGTTCTTGGAAAACACCTTTAACACCTGCATATAATGTAAAGAGGAAAAGCAAATGAATATATGATTGCAGGATTAATTCCAAGAACACACTCACTTCATGTTTAACAAATATCTCAACAATAAATCTGAAGATGGTTTTATGCAATACTTACATTTGATAGGAATGCAACAAGGTTAAATCCTTTGACATTAAACTTCAAGCCCACCAACTTCACAATCAGGCGTGAAGTAAAAATTTAACAAACAACATAGAACAATGTCAATATAAGAATAGTAACTTATCCTGACTGGCACCCCTATTATTGAGCTGCTAAAATGAAACAAACCACTTTGACCAATATTTGAGATCTGAAGTTACAACTTCAAACCCTGATGTCCTACAGGTATTAGAAAACCATAAATCTGACAATGATGACTTTTAGAGCAATTGAAGATGCAGGGTATAGTGATTGCTCAAAAACGTGATTGTGACAGTCTTGCCATATATTTATATGCATCGTACTCTACAGAAACTAAAATGATTTACCCAGTTAATATCTCAATGAAGTGTGGTTCTGGGAAGTAGAGTTTGGACTTTGGAGACCCTGCCCTTTTTTGTTTATGATAGTTGGTAGAACTTTTCTATCCCCACATCCTATCTAGAAGAGCTAGTTTGTGTTGATTCCAACAAACTATGAATGCAGTGCATAATAAAACACGAGAAGCATAATTTCTATAGATTCCAATATCTAGAATCAGCAAGTTCAGAAGCAATTTATTGTTTCAAACTAGTAGTGCAAAATAATAAATTAACTATAATATGTAATAAAATTCTGGACGAATGGAAACTATGAAATTTGTATTTGATATAGTTGATATCCTGCTATTGTTATGATAAAAAAATGAGGGAAATTATCAAATTTGAGTCTCAAACACTAAATTAGGCATTTTGCTTTAAAATATCAACTCAAGCAGGTTTATAGATATAATGCATATGCCTCTCAAAATGTCAGAAATTTAACAACATGCAAAAACAATTTGCTACTCCCTTCAAACCTCAACTCTATGAATTTCATAGAGACAAAACTAGTACACATATTAAATAAACTTGAATCTCCATTTAGTAATAGTTGAAACTACAAAATTTTAGTTACAAACATTCAGATTCCAGAATGTACGAAAGAAAGACAATCTTACCACCACCAGCAGTTGGACTTCAAGTAAGCTAAAACATCTTGATTTCTAAGCTTCCAAGGCATTGTCAATATCAAGCATCAATCCAAAGTCCCGAAAATGCCTACCTTCCCGTTCATAGCAAGAAGTATGAAGCGAACAATAAAAACTGAAGTTTCCTAATAAAAAATTTTCCAACATGTGCCACTATTTAGAGAGTAACTTCCTAGAAAATGAGAATATACAAACTAAAAATAAGATAAAACTTTTATTTGAATGTCGTAGCTGGAAGCCCCTATAGCTATAGCTCTAGCTCTATAATTCGACTTCATGAAAAAACATAAACCTAAATATCCGCTTCAGGAAAGCATCTACCACCAAGCAGATGTGTACCCTAAAATTAGCTGTAACGGTAACCGATTCGCTTCCATCAGTTCCTACAAAGAAAAATGACAGTAAGAAAGCAAACTTCAGAGCAATTGCAGAAAAGAATTGCAATCTAGTTTTCTTATTCCTTGTGAAATCTAATAAATAATAACGCATATTGCATTTATGAAATCAATTACTCACAAATAAACATCACATTTCTTAGATTGATCCATCGAAGATCCGGTCCCATTAATCCCGTAATACCCAATTCGAACCGGATCGCAGTAAACCCGCAACATATGCTTTCCCATTTTCCAGAAACCGGAAGTAAACCGGACCCAAGAAAAAACCCTAACCCCAAAATCCAGTGATCCACGATCCTTTCCATTTGATATCTTCTGCACCACATCATCACTCACATACTCGCTTATCACGGCGAGCTGGAATTTAACGGTTGACTCATTGTTCCTGTCTTGAAAAAACGGCGGCAACTTAGTCGTGGCGAGTTCTAGCTCTTTACCATATAAAACCGAGGCCTCAAGGCGGTCGTAATGAATACTGAGCTTTTTGTTTGGGTTTTTCACGTGAAGAGTAAAGAACAAATTGGCCGTTAACTCAGATTTAGTTAAATTGAACTGCGAAACTGTGGCAGAGTCGACTCGGAACTCAGGGAGATGGGGTCTGAGAACGAGATAGGCAGTGAAAATGAGAAGTGCCGTGAGTGAGAGAACGAGCATGGAGAAAAGGCAAAGACGGTGAACAAAGTTGCGCCCAATGGGGTAGTTAAAGGGAGTTGGTCCAACGGGATGGTAGACAGAGGTAGCTGTGTCAAGCGAGTGGAAGGAATAGGCGTATGCATTGTTAGTGGCAGTGGCGGGAGCGGCGGGAGCTGGGTAGCCAGTGGTGACTTGGAGAAGCGGAGCTGGGTAGCCGGTAACCGTTTTGTTATCTGGGGCTTCGCTCGATGAAGCCATTGAGATTTGGGAGTATCTGTGAATGTGATGGGGAGAACTAATGAAAGTGAGAGTGATGAGCAGTGAAGCGATGCCTAAGAAGTGAATGGACTCGGGTTAATTGCACAAATGGCACAAATTTGTGATTTTATTATAATTTAGTATTAAATTTTTTAATTATTATAATTTGGTACCAAATTTTTTAATTATTATAATTTGGTACCAAATTTTTTATAAATATTACAATTTGATACCACTCTTCAATTTTCGGCACCAAAAAGATAACATGACATATTATATCACTCTATTACATATGTCAAATTTATTCACTCATACAAACACATTCAAAATGACAATATTTTCAAACATTAAAAAATAAAATCCCAACAATGTCATTTATTTTCTTTAATCTTTGAAAATATCGTCATTTTGAGTGTATTTTTATGAGATAATGAACCTGATATGATTAATAAAATGATGTAGCATGTTCAATCATCTTTCTGGTACAAAAAAATTGAGAATTAGTATCAAATTACAATTTATGAAAAGTTTGGTACCAATTTTTAATAATTAAAAAATTTGGAACCAAATTATAATAAAATAATAAGGTTTGGTATCATTTGTATAATGATCTCGTCATTTTATTGCAATTTGATAATAAATTTTATTGTTATAAATTAGTACCAAATATTTCATAAATGTTGCACTTTAGTACTAATCTTCAATTTTCGTCACCGAAAAGATGATGTGGCATGACATGTCACTCTATTAATTATTCATTTTCTTGTAAAAATATACTTAAAACAGATATTTCTAAAAATTAAAAATGTTGTCGTTTTATATGTATTTTTACTAGAGAATAAATTTGATGTAAATAATAGAGTAATATAATATGTTATCTCATTTTTTTTATACCAAAAATTAAAAATTGATATTAAATTACAATAATTATAAAATATTTGATAAAATAACAAAATTTGGTATCATTTTGTGTACGAAATGAACTCTTTGGGTTAACAAATCTATTTATAGTGTCGCTTTTATAATTCTTCTTGGCGATACATTTAAAATTGATAACATTGAAGCATAAATATATAATTAATGAATTAAGATGACTTTATGTTCATATAATTAAGAAAATCCTCTAATAGTTATACATATTAGAAACCCAATTGAGGAAGTTCCAAATGAGAAATCTCCTCCATGAATTACTAATTGACATATATATATATATATATATACATAAAATAAAATTAAAGTAATTAATTAAGCAGTAGCCACACAATCACTGAGAGAGTTTCCATTGGCTAAGCTTCCATTACCTGAGTTATTACCAACAAATTCAACTTGTAAATCATCACAATCAACTTTAATCAGAACATTTCTTTCCCACCATTTTCCTGATTTAAACGTACCCCAAACCCCCATCCTCAACCCAAAACTCACCTTCCCCGACTTACTCTTCTCCGCCGCCATCTTCTCCACCGCCTCATCGGAAACCGTGCCGTTCTCTGGCGATAATTTCACCACCATCAACCTACTTTCCTTGGTATTTAACGGAAATGGATTGGTTGGAGCCGAAGCTAGACGTTCATCGTCGCTATAAACAAATACTTGTATTTTATCGAAATATAGTTGCAGTTTTGAATTAGAGTTTCTCACCGTAACCGTAGCGTCCCATTCGGCAGTGAAGTTGGCGGCGGAAATGTTGAAGTTTGAAACGGAGAAGCTGTTGACGTGAAAAGCTGGAAGATGAGGGTGCAAGATCAGCCACACGATTATGCTAATTATGCATGCAAACAAAATTAAGAAAATTAATCCTCCTATAAGCCCACGAAGAAAACCAGAGAGCTTCCGCTCTGGTTGTGGAGGATAGAATACACGAGAAGGTGGTGTTGCTGCTGCAGCTACTTGTCCACAATGGTAATCAGTATTGTAATAGCTATTATTGGGGTATCCATATTGCGCTGATGGATATGGATAACCCATCGCCGGAGATTGGTAGCTTTGCCGCGTATCGGAAGAGGTTTGGCCGTCGAGGTCGTTCTTGGGTGGGTGATCTTGATCATGTTGAGAAGAAGAAGCCATTGGATTGATGATTAATGCTCTCTCTCTCTCTCTCTCTCTCTCTAGATTACAGCAATTAAGAGAGAGACTACAGTGAAAATAATTAATGGAGGATCGTTACATTGATGGAATTAAGAACAATGTAGTTTTTGTTTTGGTGCTAAATTTAGGGAGAGTTAGACAAACAAAATAGGTTGTCTTGTTGTGTTGCTTGGTCGATAATACTTTAGTCATTTGGCCATAATAACTTAATCAAACGGCTTTCACTACAAGGAGCTTGATTAATTTTCATCAAGTTTGTTATATTAATATAAACATTACTAAGTGTCTAATTTTTATTATATAATTAATTACTTCAATTTATAAATAAATATATGGATTCTTTTCATTAAGTTGTGAAAATTTACAAAGGGGTATGAGACATATTGGTCGGCAGAAAATCCAAAAACACTTGTTTGGAATGATGTTGTGATTAGGACTAGTTTTGTGTCGTTCAAGATAAGGTAACTAAGGAAAGCGATATTATAGAATTCAAATATGCAATGCCCTGTTTCATTGATTTATATACTAAGTTTAATTCAAAATTATTTATAGACATATTGAGATATCATACATTAATATTCAAGCTTATAAAAGTTTTCAATCTTTTTCTTATTTCGCAATAACTCCATTGAGTTTTTAAGATATTTAAATTTTAAATTTTACAATAGTAGCACAAGATCTATTATACTATATTACAATCTATTGACAAAAGTAATTACCGGCGGTGTTCCAACTCATCCAGAAATTAAAGATTGCTCTTTAGCTGGTTTAACAAACATAGATGTTAAACATTCTGCTAATAATTATTAATAGACAAGTTTCTAGGGTTTACAGAAAAAAATTTTTAGAAATTCTTATCCCATTTCAATTTAAACTTCAAAATTCAAGATAACTTGAATGTTTATCCCTTTGGAGTTCACATTCAAGCTCGAAGGGATAAACATTTAACATCTTTACGACTAATCGGAATTTTTATCCCTTTGGAGCTCATATTCAAGTTCTTTTTCTTTTTGGTATGAAACATAGTTTTCAATGTTTTTGAATTAAAAGGGAAAAAAAATCAAATTGAACAGAACAGATGGGCAAAGAAATTTAGGGAAAAATTCTAAAAAAATGTATAGATATATACTTCACTGGAGAAGAAAATAATATGGAAAAAACTACTTGAGGAACTAAGTTTCTTGTAAAATTCAAGAAAGAAAAGAAAAAGGAAAATCTGATCAAGTTCGATCTTGCTTTCTAAGAACGTGACAAACAGTAGAAGCACGCTGCAAATTAGATGTACACATACTCATAATAATAAAGATCATATAATAGGAAACCATAACGGATCATGTTTGCTTTAAGAACATGTTCGTCGATCATACATCTATATTTCAATCTTTCGAGAAAGACAAAAAGAAAAGAAGGGAGAATATTTAAGAAACAGAAGCAGAGTAAGAAAATACGTACTGAAAAGAAGGATGTATGGATTGATTATGGAAGATTTTGACTTGTGAACCTCTAAGCATGATACCCAGAGAGAAAGGGAGAGGGGGTAGCAGACATGGAAAGACAAGTAGAAAAGCATATAGCTAGCCATTAACCACCATTGACACTACACCCTCTCTCTTTCTCTCTAGGATTCATGCAAGAGATATTAACCCATATCCACATGACTCTCTCTCTCTCTGAAGAAGTATGTATATTAATTTGTGTAGGCATTCTAGAGACAAATTTACTAATATATAAAGATCTTAAGTCGGTGGTCAAATTCCTTAATCCATATTGAATATGGATTGAATATGTATATATATATATGCAGCTAGCTAGCCAGTGGCCTAATGAGGGGAAAAAGATACCCCTCTCCAGTTAAAATCCGTAACATTGATCTTAGCTAAAAGCAATAAACAAAAGAGACGCAACCCTCAAGATGGATGAATGTTTAAGTTTAAAAACATCCGTTATTTATTCATGTAATTAATTATACAGTGAGTTTCAATTGCCAATAGAGTACCTAAGTTCCCAGATTTAAGAAAAAATTAAAAAAAGAAAATGTTACAGATGTTTACCGTTTTGGTTCATTCCATGTCTTACCCTCAAAGAATTCACTCATCATTCGATCAAGATCCTCAGGCATATATCTAATGTACTTCTGGGGGTTTTTCCCACTGTCAATCATTGGCCTGTAACGAGTAAGAGATATCCTCGAGTGTTACAAATAGGGAAAAGGAAAAACGAAAAAAAAAAACACATAGTTGAAGAGGAAAAAGCATACCCAAAGCGTTTCAAGAAAGATCTATACGCAGGCAGTAGGACTTCAGCCACAGCAAGCCTTAACGACTCACGCAATTCACTGTCAGGAACTGTCCATTGAGATTGCCTCTGATGAAGCTCCTCGAATTGGCTGTTGAATGTCTTGAACCTATCTTTCACCACTGCTCTTGATATTCCACTGGCATTGCCATCACCTCCACCTCCTCCGCCTGATGAACCAACACCCTGGACGGTGAGACACTGGAGAATCTGCATTTATAACATAAAACATGCTGAGCTTCATCTCTGACTCAGATAACAAACAGAACTTCAAAACCAAACGGCTAATGTCCCAGATATATGCTATAATGAACAACTGTAAAGCAAGAGAAACCAAGAATTATTCAAAATTTATGGAGTTTCTGAGGTGTATTTATGGCCCTTCATAGAGCTCATAATGAAGCTTTGAAGATGTCGAAGGTGGTAGTTTATCATGAATGACTACGCAATCAGGAATTTATGAATTTCACAAGGATGTCAGCATAAACTCAACTGTGAATACAATATACTCTGTATGAAAATGAACAAGTAAAAGTGCTCTAGTGGGGCCCAAACTTAAAATTATGAAGTAAGCAAATATTAGATTGTGCAGTATAGGCAACTCGATTTAAGATCGGTCATTCGGGTGTTAATTTCCAGAATATGAAGATGTCTACCAGCAAGCCAAGTTCACTTATGCAAAACTGATGCTGCAGTATTAGAGAAGCACATATTACGTTACTTAGCTCCATTATCTGACGGATACATAAAGTTGTGATGCCATCAGCAAGGTATTTTAAATTTTTATTACGCAAGGAAAAGAACATTCTTAAAAACAAAAATGCAATAATTGTTCATTTATTATATTAGAAAGAATTGATAACAGTTCAATACCTAAGCAACACAATTGTGCATCCAAAAATGATCTTGCCACCATCAACATTAGACAATTAATTTAGAAAAAAAAAAAAAAAGAACAAGTATATTTGATCAGTAGTTTCAATAATCATCATCAAGAACATTAAAGTGATTGATCCAATAAATAAAGGAAAAAAAAAAAGACCTTTGCCCAGGCAATCCTCTTATATTGATTAGCATGCTGCTGTACAATCCTTCTGTGTATTTGCACCCAGTCATCTCCCAATAAATCCTTCGCTTCTGACCTGTAATCAAGATTTTTAAAATGCAGATTAACATGAACAGAGCATCACTATTTAAAATGTAATATACTGAATTTGAGATGGACCTTCGAACAGATCTGACTATATAGTGAATATTGTTCATAAGAAATATTTGGGTAAGTGCGGGGTCTCTATATTGCTTGGATTTTCCATCTAAGTTATTTTGAAGAGCCTGCATAATCCTTGTAGTTACAGATGCTAACTGAGCTTCTGGATCACTTGCATCGAACTCTTGGAAAAGCTGCTTCAATGTTGATTGGTAACTGTGCATTGAAAGAGAAAGGGTCAGGCATAAAAAGAATCTAGAAGTATTTAAAGCTCAGTAAAAACTTCAAGAGGAATAGTGGAAAAGTTTTTTTAGCTCAGCGCAAAACTTCAAGAGAGGCACACTTACAGCACTGAAGAAAGGATGTTAAGGATAATGGGTGTTGAAATGAAAAGCTGGTTATCCAAAGTTATGAGCATTAGATGGTAGGGATTGGAAGGCACAATAAATGATTAAAGGTGATATCGCCATGAGATAAATTAACAAGCTTGAAAATAAGATACCCTAAAAAAATTGGAAACACAGAGATAATAACTTACTCGAAAAGAAACTTCACGTAATTTATCACATAGCTTGTCAAAGGATGGACAGTTCCATCAAGAACGGCGGTTTTGGTAGCATCTTTTTCAACAGCTTCTTCAAAATCACTAAAGGTCTCTTGAGCTGTCTGAGCTAGCCGCTTTAACAAACTTGTTGCAGCTTCCCTCATTTCAGTGCAAGCTTTGGTGCCAAATAGAGATTCAATCTGTGCCCAGAAACAAGCAAATAAATAAAATAGTGTAGAAATGAAAGAAGAAATGGAACAAAAAGGAGAAAAGGAAAACAGAAAGAAGGAAAAATTCACACATAAATATTCAGTGGAAATAAATTTATAGGGAATTTGTTAAAGCCTAATTATTAAAGAGAAACTACAATTAGTTCCATCATAAAGTAAACTTCGCATTACTTCCACATTTATGAGAATTTAAATTTTTTACTAATTCACATTATCAGCCATAGCAAGAAAATAACATCTTGAGGTGCTTTTGCAATAGGTCTAGAGGGCCCGGTTCCTTTGTCTTAAATTTTCATCTTGGATGTCAGTCAGCTCATTTTGATCCCCTTTACCACTCCAATGCAGCTGAAAATCACATTTCAATTTTCCCCATCTCACCATATTGTTTACCTGTTTTCAGGTGGTTTATTTCTAAACTTTAAAGACCTATTCTGATATAAGTTACCTGCACGCGAAAATAATTTCAGTGGAAGAAACCACAGCTCACCTTACCATCACAACTGTAATATCGATAAACCATGCACAAAATATGGAAGGAAGATTCTTAGAATGCTAATACAAAGCTCAATCGAATTTATCAGGTTCATTTGCCAGCCAGATCAAAGAAGGCACGCATATCATTCAGAATACCTATGTTGGACGCTGACCTACTGGCTGCATTAAATGAAATACGCCTATCAATTTCGCTCTTATTTCTTAACAATCTCCTTTCTGAGCTATTTCAAATAATTAACAGAAGAGCTGGGTTCTATGCCAAAAATTAGAAATAAATCACCAAATCTTTACTTAGAAGACAATTATTTCCATGTTATCCACCCATGGATAATACAATAATGTGCTGCTCATACATTTAGAGAAAATATATATATATATATAAAACATTTGTCACTGATGCTTAAAGGATTTTCTCCAGATACCAAAGAAATAATTGACTTAAATATTCATCTGCCAAATTTCAGCAGAAGTCTTAAATATCATACCTCAGGCTGAAGTTCCCTCATGATCTCATACATGTCTAACAAAACAAATAATTTCTCTGGCGATCTCTTGCTTTTGGCTATAGCCTCTCCAAAACTAAGAAGCACAGCCACACTGTTTACTGTGACTTCGGCAAAACATTGATCCCTAAGAGAATCAACACCATCAAGTATTTGATCGCAAATTTTCTTTTCCCCAGCGAAGAGCAGTTTGACCTGTTCCAAACATTAAATGTAGTTGCAAGACAAAATGTATGCATAGCTGAAGAAGGGGAAAAATTATCAATTGAATTACATTTCACTTAAATACTTACAGCGATGCGCATGTAATGTATCCAATTTCCAATCTTGGCCTCCAGAACCTCCCACTGCATTTTCTGGACATCATCTTTGCTGAGTCTTTCAACACCTAATTTCCTGAGGCTCTGTTCCAAAACTGAAGCACGGATGTCCCTAGCATTTATGAACATAAGAGAATGTCGTCAACAGTTTCCAACTGTAGTTGTAATACTTGATGTATGAGTATGAACATAATAAAGACAATAAAAAAATTTTACTTATAATATTATATTTTGCACAAGCAAGCAACATTCTGTTCCATTTCTTCTCTGTGATTCATCAAGTTATAAAAGCGCACATTTGAAAAGTTATATAACCACTATGCTGAGGTTTCCATTACATTAGTTCCATCAAATGAAGCACAAAGGGAGTGGATATTTTCCTAAAGTAGAAGAACAAACAACTCTATTGCTCATGCTTAAAGATTCCCAAAACTCATAAAATATTGAGTTTACTATTTTAATCCACAAAAAATAACTTCGTAAGAATTTGATAAAAGGGACGTAAATATTCTTCCATCTTTGTTGCTTTTCATTATGGATATAATTGTCTATAGACAAATCACGAAATAGGTGCATGGAAAGAATACAGGGGAAGGGAAGAGAAGGTCTTTCCTGTCTTACTTGTCCAATAGGCTTCTCTAGGAAAAGAAGGGGAAATAAGACTAACCTCTCCGCTTTTATAAATTAAAATAAACTTGTTCACTTTAAGTGCGGAGAAATATTTCCCTCTTTTCCTTTTTATTGGTCATCTTCACAAAAGCTTCCATTTCAAAATAAAATTTTTATTCTCCACTTCCCTTTCCTTTCCTTTCCTTTCCTCCCCCTTTCTTTTTTCTTTCATAAAAGTCTTTCCTTCCCCTCTCTACCATGCATAAGAACACATTTCATAATAAGTACTTCGCAAGTGCACAAAAAGCTGAAGTTTGAAAGATGGCCAAAATTAAAATTAAACAAACAAGATAACTACAAAGAAAATGAGCAGTGGCATGACAACAGAGTGACAAAGAAGAGTCACCTGTAGATTCTAAATAGTTGTTGCTGGTGGCCAGCTTGAACCATCTGTTGAGCTAAATCATGTAGCAGAGGCATAACCCTTGGTGGAATAAGAGTTGGAACTGTATAAACGGCATCTTCTGCGCACTTGTTTTTATGTTCAGAAGGACTTCTTGCATTAGCATCACCTTGGAGTTTCGGTGATCCTGCCGATGATGGTCGTAGAGAATTGGGAAGGCAATCAAACAAACGATCAGGTTCCACAGGCTTGCTGCAATTTCAGAAGAAACGTAATTTAAGTGCCCAAAGGGTCATATTGTCATGAAACCTAACGCCACATCTTCCCTCTTGAATTTAAAAATATTCCTCACACATTATGGCTTTAGAGTTTAGATTGAAGATAAAAGGATGATATCATAAACATAAAAAGTGAAAAAAATCTCCATCCAGATATTGATAATATGAGAAAAATAAAGCAAAATGTGTAAAAAAGCTCATGAAACCAATTTCTTGTGTCACTCCAAACTCAATAGTTTTCCTATTCTTTGCCCTGTGCTTCCACATTTCTGGATGAAGACAAAACTGAGTCCCAGGGAAACGATCATCAATCCTTGAGGGAAGTTCTGAGGTAGAGAGAGTAGCCATAAAATTAGACGAGTTGACTATAGTCTATGACCCATAGGCAAAATTATAAGGTGTCTTTTTTGTAAATATGACTATACATTCATAAGCTGCTACCCTGGGCATTTTATTGTCATGCCAATCCTCAGAGAAACCCAAACTTTGGGCACACCTAAGTAAAAGGTGGAGTAAATTTACATGATAATTTCAGGTTCTTTAGTGACTTTTTTCATTTGCTTTCCCTTTTAAAGATTAAGGACATAAGGGAGAAAAATGGTTCTAGACTTCTAGTTAATTCAAACTTGTAGCGAAATCATTAAGTTATCCAAACATTTGGTTTCATGATGCTTGAAAATATTGAAAATTGTTACCCTTCACTATGCTTGAACAATTGAAAACTGTTCTCCTTCATCCATTCAAAAACTTGTGAGAATCCTTACTAGTTCAAACAGAGGGGGAAAACAGTGGGGCATTAAATAGATAAAATGATGACTTTTGGAAAATAACCAAAAAGCTGAATAAATGCAAAATAGAGAAGAGAGAGGGCAAAATGTTGCTTTTGGAAAAGCTTGCATTCCAAATATGACAGCCAGGACACCAACCTGTAATTTGATAGCAGCGTTCTGAACTCGTCTTCTAGCTTAGAGATAGCCTTTGTAAGTAACTGATTGGCATGGTTAAGCACCCCATCACTACTCTTGAAGTTTTTGTTGCTGCTGAAAAACTCGACATTGCTTCTCAGCTGATCAATTGCTTCTAAGTAGCTCTCTAAGTCTTCGTGCGGACCTCTCAGAATTTTAGCCTCTGCCTTAACACCCGAAAATTCAAATGAAAAGAACAATTAAATACCACTCAAAAAGTTATGCTGCGTGTTTCCTCTGTTTGAATTAAAGGAAAAAAAAAATAGAAGGAATCGATTGACATGGCAACAGATGCTTTGAATGTAACAGAAAATAATTTATGGTTGTTCAAGCTTCATCTCAGATTCTTCCAAATTGATACCACTTCTCATAATTATGATTTACGAAATGATATTCAATAAAATATTTATCAATTGAATCTAAGAAATGAAATAAAATTCACCGCTGTGAGAAACTCGTGAAACAGAAGATGAATGGGAATAGAGAGAAGAAACAGAATAGGAAGCAAAACCTTTCGCGTTAGGTCGAATTGAGCCAAGATAACCTCAGCGGCCTTCAGTGACTTATCGATATTCTCATGCGCTTTCCTAATAGAATGCGTTCTTATCTATACAAAACACAAATTAAAAAAAAGAAAAAAGAAAATAACAAAAATAATTTAAAAAAAAAAAACAGAACAGAAAATTAACCTCCACCATTACTACCGGATCTCATTCAATTTGAAATTTCGAAGCAACACCTACCTGAGTAGGTCTCATGGCGGTTTCAAGGTTGGAGAGACGGCTGTCGAAGGAGCTGAGAATGCCGACCATAGTATCGGTGATAGTCTGGCTCTTTTGCAGCGACTCCTTCAAAAATGCCGCTCTCTCTTGCAGAGCCACCATCGTTTGAGGCACTCCCATTATTTTTGCTTTCTTCTCTCTCTTCTTTTGCTTTCCTCTTCGCTTCGATCGATCTATTGATTACACTACGGAGAATGATTAGGGAGAAAAGAGGAGGAAGAAATTCAGTTTTTTCAGCTTTTCATTTAGGTCCTAAAAGATGCAGGTGGGGACAAAATATGAAGTAGTTATGAAGGAATATGGATATCTTAGTGGGTCCACACCAAGTCCTTGGGTGGGCCCCATTCTTTTTAACTGTGTCGACTGACGACCCCATTCGCGTTGTCATAGCACTGTTTTCTTTTTCTTTACTATTGGATCAACCGGTCCACCCGTTTAAACCGGGATTTGGTTTTATACTTAAGAAATTTTATCAAAAACCGATTTTTAATTTTTTTCACGTTTTTTCTTTTTTTCAGTATTTATTATTTTTTACTTTTTTTTCTTTTTAAAAATGATAATTACTGTGTATTTAGCAAAATTTTTGTCAATTAAAAAATAAATGACCTTTTTTCTATCTTTAAATCATCTATTAAGAATTTCACTAATTTATATAGCCACCACTTATTTTTATGTATGCATTTATTTATTTTTAATTGTTATTTAATTAATTTAATTACTAAAAAAATATGTAAATTTATATTTAATTAATTTAATTGTCAAAGTAAATTTTGGATAAACCTTAATTACCAAATGAAATATGTAAATTTATATTTAATTAACTTAATTAAGGTTATTTACCTTAATAAATATTGGATAAATTTTTGATAATTTTTAGTTGAGAGATTGACTAAAAATAGGGTAAATTTTGGGTAAATTTTGGATAAATCTCATATAATTTCAACTTTTACTAATTTTCTAATAGATCTTGAGTCAATCTCTAGTAAACTTTGGATAAACTTTTGGTAAACATTTATAATTTTTGTATAAATTTTTTATAACTTCAACTTTCAAATAAATTTTAAGTAAATTTTGAATAAAACTTTGGTAAAATTTAACAAATTTTGGATAAATTTTTTATAAATATCCAGTAAACTTGGATTAACATTTGATAACTCTTGAATAATCATTAGGTAAACATTTGGTAAATTTTGGATAACTTCAACTTTAATTAATTTTCTGTTAACAAATATTGAGTTTCCCATCTCTTTATAATATTTTTAGATGCGTTTGACATTAAAAAAAAAAAAAGCTTCAGTAACAGTATTTTTATAGATATTAAGTACTTTTGGGTATTTTTGCAAAAATCCCTTTATAATTTATTCTCTCTGTTGTCTTGTGGTTGTCCATTTTCATAATTTACAAATTAACATTTTAAAAATTAATTGAAAATTCAATTTTAACATGCCTAATCTAATCAATTTCCATCAGAAATACATAATTTTGATGAAAAATATTTAAACATAATTCTAAAATTCCAATTTTAAAATAATTCTATTTAAACGTACTTTATGCATGGTTCATTAGGTATTTCTTTTATTATAATTGAATATTGATAGTTAAATATATATCTCTAATAATCTTAAGAGAAAATTTCATAGTTTACCGAAATTTTTATGTTTTTTTCATTTTTATCCCTAATTTTTTTTTTTTGGTGTGCATTGAAAATTATTTTATTTGTACTGACTTTTTTAATTTTCATTTTTTAGAAAGAGAGAGAGGTTGCAAATTGTAATTTTTGACAAGATTTTATTCAATGGTAGCAATGAAGAAGAAGATGAAAAAAATTTTGCCCGATTTGCTTAGAGACAATAGAGGAAAAAAATTTGTGTGTGACACTTCCATTTTGTAGGAATATTTATCATTATCATTGCATTTAACTATGACTTCCTAAACATAGTCATTGCCCACTATGTCATCTTCGTGTTTGAGATCATTATAATTTAAGTTATTGTATGTATTTGTTTATTAATAATTAATTATTTTTTATCCTTCAAAGATATACCCAAAATATATCATATTACCTTTGTTCACAACTATTTTAGACTGAAAATATCCCTGAGATATATACAAGGTATACTGGGCTTTATAGACTGTTGTTCTAAGTATTTTATGCCAAAAATATCCTCAAGATATGTCCAAGGTATACTAGACTTTATAACCTTCGTTCACAACTGTTTTAGCCCAAAGGTATTCTCAAGATATACCCAAGGTATACCAGACCTTATAACCTCTGTTCACAATTGTTTTAGGCCGAATGTATTCTGAAGATATACCTAAGATATGCCCAAAATATACTGGACTTTATAGCCTTTGTTCACAACTGTTTTAGGTCTAAAGTATTTTCAAAATATACCCAAGATATACCGGACTTTATAACATTTGTACATAACTGTTTTAATTCGAAGGTATCTCCAAAATATATCAAAGGTATACCAGACTTTATAGTATTGGTTCACAACTGTTTTATGTTGAAAGTATCCCCGAGATATACTCAAGATATACAGGAGGTGCATGTGTAATTTTATAATGTATTGTTTTAGTAAAATTGAAAAAAAACATTGAAAACAAATAAATAAAGTTGTAATTATTTCTCATTTTTTAAGTATTTATGAAAAATTCCCTAATCTTAATGTAGAATAACAAAAGATTTGCCCAATAGGCCCAACTCATTCGGATGTGCTGGGCTAGACTTGTGTTAATGGCGACCTTAGCACAAAGCTTATAAAAAAATTTCTGCTAGCACCCGCTTTGAAATTTTATACCAGAAATTTTATTTACAAAATTATTTTTTTTTTCATTTTTACTAAAATAGTTTTCGCTTACACTGAATTTTTCATCTTTTTCGTTTTATCCAAAAGCTATCATCGCAAATTTTTCATTGAAAGTTTAAATGTGTTATAGGATCTAATTTTTTTTCCAAGAAATAAATTTTTTTGTCGGCGACCGTTTTCTCTTCATCGATAATGACCTAGGGATTTTCCATAAGAGATTTTGGTTTTTTTTTTTAATTTTATTCCCTACATTGAATTTTTTTTTTTTTTTAACTAATGGATACAATACCTTCCATGCATTGAATTTTTTGTATGCATTTACTTTATGATTTTCTCCTTTTAGGTTATAGCTTTCCATTGTGATTGCTTTTGATTTTATCCTAGTTTATAGGAAGAGTTGAGGAATTTTGCATTCGTTTTTGTTTTTTGTTTTTTTTTTGGGTGAAAATTACCTAGATATTCTAATGGAATTTCCAAAGTATATTGAGGTATATCCAAGGTATTTTTAGGGAATTTCCAATGTATTCATAGGTAATTCCCATATAATTTATAAAGGTATATCGAAAGTATACCCAAAGTATTCTTTAAGAATTCCTCTCTGAGAATTCCCAAAATATATTTATGGTATTCCTAAAATATTTCCATGGAATTTCTAAAAAATACCCAAAGTATTATCAGGATATTTCTCTTAGGGAATTCTCAGAGAATTCTCAAGAAATTCCTAAGATATACTAAAGGAATTCCCATAGTATACATATGTTGCTAGTTTTTGAGAATTTATTATGCTTTGAATTTGAATTTAATTATATTCTTCTTCTTCATCTTCTCTTAATGATTGAATTATCTTTCTTCTTCTTTTGAATTCTTCTTAGGCATACCGAATGTACTCTATAGATTCATCTGGACACTGTTAGAGTGAATTTCTGAATTTCGGTATTGTTAAAATTATTTTAGGCATTTTTAGGTATTGTTAAAAAAACCGGTGATATTTTTGTAAATATTTTTTCTTTTTTTTCCATTTTTATAAAATTTCCAAGCTTATATTAAAGCTCCATTACTCTTTCTTTCGCACTATACAACAATAAAATTAATATATTTTATTTACTTTTAATTATACTAAATCCTAATAAGTTTATCAATTACAAGCATTATATGTGCAGCTGACAGTCTCTACTACTAAACAGAAATGTAGGAACTTTATCTCAATCAATGTGCTAACCAGCTGTTCTTCTACAGCCACAACCGCCTGCCAAGTCTCATGTCTGAATAACTGTCCAGTAAACATTATCACTACCCTATTGGGCCAGCAACGCTGCCAAGTGTCTTTACTGGACAATTACTCGGACATAGGACTCAGCATTCAGTTATAGTTGTAGGAGGACAATTGGTTGGCACGCTGATTGGAATAAAGCTTCTACATTCTTGCTTAACAGTTGGGGTTATCAACTGAATAGATAATACTTTGCAACTGCCTCTTGTTTTATGCATGTAATTGCCCTCTTTGTAACTGTCCATGTATATAAGAACTTGTTTGCTTGCTAAACGGTCAAATTAGTTTATCCATTGTAATGTTACGGGTTTATATAAAGTTAGGGATCTTGTCCGTTAAATGTGTGCTTGTGACTTTATTTAATTTATATGCATCTTTATCATTATACTCGTTGGATTCGTATGTTGGCTGAATCTTATGAGACTGCTTAATTGCATAGCAGATTTTTAATTCGTGTGATTCAAATTTAGACTCTATGACAATTTTAAATCAATGCATGAGTTGCGGCCCATTTTTGGATTGACGAACTATTACAAAAAGTTTATTGCTGGCTATTCGAAGAAGGTTGCTCCACTTGTAAAGCTGCTTTTGAAAAGCTAAAATATGTCATTGATTGCCGGATTTTGAATTGCCGTTTGATTATTTATTGAAAAATGCTATTTTTTCTACCATTTTTTTATAACACATTTTATCCAATATATATTAAAATATTTATATTTTACTCATTCACCTACTTATCTACTTATGTTGTTTAATTTACATGCATATATTAATGCCATAATGCATGTAAAACAAAATACTACAAAATAAATTGGACAATGTAACATTCCTCTAATATATTAAGATATTTAGCATGCTCAGTAAATCATGACTAATTCAACAAAACAACTTTCCAATCACTATTTTTCTCTAAACTGATATGAATTCACATAAGATGAAAGGTAATGCAATGAAATTCACCATCAAAGAAAGAAAATAATAATAATAAAGTAGATGCAGATGTCAATGGATAACATAGGATTCTAAAATGAATTTGGAAACTTTTCCTTTTTTTTAACAGAATGAAAGAAACATATCAAAATTAGACATTAAAGTATGAACTCATGAAGAAGAAAGGATGTGGTTTTATGACGGGGAGGGATCATAAATGTTTCTGGTTTGTCTTACAAAGACTGGAAAAAAACAACACAAAATTGCAAAAGTGCTTTGAGGTATTCTGCCACATCCAGCCACCAGCATTAAATGGGTTTCACAAAAGTAACCACAGGACAACAAAGCAAGTTTCTTCCCACAAAAAGTTTAGCAAATATTTCTATTTATTTATTTATTTATTATGTAATTTGATATAATATATTAATATTTATATAAAATTTAAAAAAAAATATATAATATTTTTATAATAATATACTAGTATTCTCTTAAAATTTAAAAATTATATAATTTATTTCTTAAAATTTTAATATATTATACTAATTTAATTTAAACTAACATCTAAATATCTATATGAATAAAAGAAAATATTATTTTTTATTAGTGTATTTTATTCTTTTTAAATCTCAAAAGGTATTAATAAATTACAGCAAATTACAGAAAATAAATTGTATATTTTTCAAATATCATAATATTATATCAAACTTGATGAAAAAAATATTAATTTTTCCAACAGTTTATTATTCTTCAATCTATTGTTGTTTATATTAGTCAATTGACTTTAAACTTAACAAAAAGGCAATTCCACACCATTTATTTATTTCTACAGAGCTTAGCATACAACTCCATCATTCCTTTGAATACCCTAATCACAAGGCTTTGAGGGTCAATCCCTAGTTAGTACAAGAACTTCTGGAATTAATTATAAGTCCTGAAAGCTCTGAAGCAAAGTTAAAAATATAATTAGGGTCTAAATACGAAAATTTCCCCTTGAATGAGGATTAATCCAAGACATCTAACACCAGCCCACGGTGAAGAAGCAGAATTGACTGTAGGGGCAAAGATTTCATTCAAATAATACCCCTTTTTTGCATTTTACAGACAAAAATTAATATATATATATATATATATATATATATATATATATAAACACCCATCTTTTGGCTTTTTTTTCTTTTTTAACTTTGGTTTTGATAACATAGACAATTAGGCATACTCCAAAAAACTATATATTTAGCTTCTTCCACTGCACAAAACCCTAATAGATTATTATATTTAACCTTCTATTCTTCTCCTCTTCCTACATCCTACAGGTCTTCTTATTCTATTATTATATTTGTTGACTAGTTCTACAGCTAAAAATGGAGAAGAGAATGTCAATAAGTCCAGTCCTGAGGCAAACCCATCTCTGGAGGAAGATGATAATAGCAATTCTCATGCTTGTTAATAACCCCAATCTTTCTCATTGAATTCCTCTGTTGGGTCACTTGATACTCATCGCTTCTACCTCCTGCCATAATAACAGAGAGGGTACAATTTACAAATAAGAAATACTGATTAAATTAAACAACACGCAGAGCTTAAAGCTAATAAAAATAATCATTTTTTTATATTATACTTCTTAAACTGTGTATGGCCTTGTCCAATTAATTATCTGAAAACTCTCAGCAACCAAACAGAGCATTCTGCATTCTGCAACTGACAATTACTAAAAAAGAAAAATAGCTTTTACAGAATTTTTTCCATTTTTGTTTCTAAAATAATGCAAGTTCAGAGCCTCGTAAAATAATAACGCCACACCATTTTTTACTATTTGGACCATCCATTAACAGAAATCTCATTCAACAAAGTAATATTATACATATCGTACCCTAATTAGAAATCCACCATAACCAAAGTTTGCATTCATCATTATATTAACTACCATTTTACTTAAAAGCAGAAAACATAAGAAATGAAGTAATTTTTATTTTATTTGATTAACAACTAAAAGAAAATAAATTGCATTTCACATATAAAACTAATTAATTTGAATAAATTGCATTTATAGTGGACCACCCCCCCTTTTTTCTTTTGAAAGGAGTACTACCATTTTCTTAGGGGGTCAAGAAACAGTTATTTCTCCATTTATCATCTTGTCCTAAAGCTTATAATGGTTCATTCTTGCATCAACATACCCCTAACAAAAGAATTATAGAGACTAAGAAAGGGAAGAAGAGGTAAGCCAGCTCACCTTGTTTCCTTTTAAAATCAACACCAGGAGGAGAGTCAGTGGTGGGGTTCAAAATGCGAGGGTGGAAAACACCGGTACCGCCGGACTCACTCATAGAACCGCCACCGCGATGTCTGAACCCACTAGCCTGAAACGGGTAAACCCGATTCTGAAAGGGATTTTGTTGCCTTTGCAAGACGCTAGACCTCGTTTCCAAGTAGCTCTCAACCTATACAAGACATACCCATCAACGTTTAGAGTCCTGCAATCATTATTATTAAAACTGACAAAAAGTAAGCCGTTTGATAGGACAACCCATATAAAAGATCGATAACCGGATTCGTATTTGCAGTTGCACCTGGGGAGATTGAATTCGAAGCTTGTAAAACGGTTCAGACCGGGCCAAAAAGGATCCATTTGCACACTCGTATATCCTTTGTCCGGGTTCAACAGCACCGCCATTAAAATCCAAAAACTCATGCGGCAAATGGCTTGACGATATGTCTCGAACTGCCAATTTAAGTCTCTGTAAAACAAACCCACCATCAATAAAGCCAAAAACAACTGTTAGGCAGCCATGCAAGAAAGAAACCCACCACCCATTAAAGAAAACATTCATAAAAAAAAAAAAAAAACCTGGGAGTTTAGAGGTGGTTTTGGAGGGGGCCTCAAATGGGTTGAAGAAGAGTGATTTTGAAGCAGAGAAAGAGCAGAGAAATGGCTAGCAAGATCCTCCATGCAAGAAATGCGATATGGGTTATAATTGGAAGGTACTTCGTTAAGGAAAATATCAGATGGAAGCCAGAGTTCTCCATCATCCAAATTTGGCGGAAACTCCGCCATTAGAAAGGATAAAAAAAAAAAGTAGAGTTGGGATTTGGGGTCTTCTGTATGAAATAATAGCTAAATTGATAAGTAGAGGGAGAAGAGAAGAAAGGCTTTCAAGGGCCGAAAGCGGGATTTTTTTTGTTTTTGGGAAAAGAGACGGCAGTGTAGACAGTGCAGAGAAGAAAGAGAGGACACTGCTATCAAAATGACGTTCCACCTTGCAAGTTTCTCTCTTCACAAACAAAACAATAAATTAAAATAACTGGACCAATTGATTTAGGCAGCCCGAATAAAAGGACTGTTTGGTTTGGTTTGGTCGGTCTTCTCTCGTCTCGAATTATTATGGATGTCAATTAGATCCGAATCCATATGCTTCAATATGAATCCATCTCCAATTGAACAGTTTTTAATAATTTTTTTGCCGAATTGCCCCATAACGGAAATGGAGTGGGGGACGATATATATCCACCCCTATATAATACATATATATAATTTTTATTTAATTTTTATAACATAAATAATTTCTAAAATCTAATATTTATTTAAAATTTAATTTAATTTTTAACAAATTTAATAATTAACTAAAATAATAAAAACAAAAAATATTTTTAATCTTAAATTAAAATAGAGTTTTTTTTTTTTAATGGAGACCAAGTTAGGATTGGAAATCTCCATTGAGGTTCAAAGTACGGTCGGGGACAAAAAAAAATTTCTCTATCGACGTTTATAATTGAGTTATCAACGAAATAGCAATTTTGGAGTCAAAGACGAAAATAAGACATTCGTCCCAAACCTGCCGGTTACCGCTATCAATTAATTTTCTATTATCATAGAGTATTGTTGAAATTGATATAATTTATAAAATAAATTAAAATAGATAATAAATTTTTTATAATATAATAAAGAGTGAGATAGATAGGTTGTTGGAAATATATTTAAAGAACTCAATGCTTTTCAAATTTAAAAACATCTTTTTTTTTCAAATATTAAGAAATATAATTAATATTTGTAAGACTATATTTTTATACTTTGTATATCTCTATATTAATTTGAAATTTTTTAGACAATTAAGAGTGAATAACAAGACACTTCAACTATGAATATAATTGAAATTAACAATTAATTAAAATCTTAAAAAGAAAAGTTAACCATCTATTTGGGATAGACTAAAAAAAACACACATCAATTTGGGATAGGATAAACTTATATTAGTAAATTATAGTTTTAAAAAAATTACTCAATATGATGATATATGAATTTATAAATTAAAAAAAAAAACAGGCCAATTTAAAATATAAATTTACAATAATGGAAAGGCTTTTTTTTTTTTTTAATGCTAAGATGTTTAGTTTATTTACAATTGAGTCATTTTTTGGGGATAAAGGGATAGAAGATTTTGAATTTCACTTAATGAATAAGCTTTTTTTTTTTTTAATCAAACTTAATTAATAAGTTTAGTGATTGGAAAATTCAGTGAAATTTTAAGGATGGGAAGAAAATTGATAAATATCTTAGAAAAAGTTTAAAATAACAATTCAATGTTGCAAAATGCAAATATAAGCGAAGAATGAACCCGTAAATCTATTGAAAATAGAGGGAATTTCACAATTCACCTATTTTTTATTGTTTTTCTCAAAAATTTATTTTTATCGAAAATCTTTCCAACTTCACTGAAAATTTTTTTCTCTCATTTTTTTAGTTGATTTTACAATTTCAATGTCAATTAAAATTATCACTAATTTTACAATCGATCACTATCGAATGCAATGGCTACCGTTAATGTAAATTGCTTCAACTTCTATGATTTTTCTTCTGTTCTTTTTAAATATTTTTTTGAAATAGATTTAAATAGATTTTGATTCTTGTATAGTTGAGTTTTTGTTGATTTGTTATTGGTTGCTGAGTGATTTGCTCATTCAATTGTCATTTGTCTATGTTACTGTTGATTTTTTTTTAAATCATTAAGATATCTTCAAGATATACCCAAAGTATTTCAAAAGTATATTAGAGATATTCTCATATAATTTCCAAAGATATACTGAAATATCTTTGAGATATACCTAAGATATTCGCAAAAAATTCCTTATAGATAATTCTTAAAAAAAAAATCAAAATATATCCAAAATATCCTGAAGATATACCAAACGTATCCTTAAAGTATACTTTGACGATATTTCGGAAATATTCCGAAATATCGTTAAAGTATACCTTAAGGTATTCGCAAGAAATTCCTTATAGAGAATTCTCAAAAAAAAATTCAAAATATATCCAAAATATCTTGAAGATATACCAAACGTATCATTAAGGTATATCCGAGATATTCTCATAGAATTTCCAAATATATACCGAAATATCGTCAAAGTATATCAACGATAATTCCTTTTAAAGAATTTTCAAGATATATCCAAAATATTTTCAATATATACCCAAGATATTTCAATGTATTTCTAAGGAATTTCCGATGTATACTTAATATATCTTTAAGGTATTCCGAAAAGTATATCACGCTGTTTATTTGAAATTTTGCGATATTTTGAATTTTATTCTTCTTTAATGATTTAATAGTTTTTGTTCTTATTATTTTGTTGATTTTTGATGAAAATTGAACTAAAATATTTTCAAAATATACTAAACGTAGGCCGAAAATATATTGTTTGAGGTGATTTTGAGATTTAGATACTCTTGTAATTGTTGAAAATATTTTTCGATAAAATTGAAAAAAACATTAATAAAAGGTAAAATTATAATTATTTCTCATTTTTTTTTGGTATTTATGAAAAATGTCCTTAAAAATAAATATATATTGAGAGAAGTATATATTATTTCTAAAATAGCGAGATTGAATGGTAATAAATTTTTTTTTTCTTAACTAAATATATTATATTTAAATTCTGAATATAAAATATATTTAAAAAATGGAAGTGAGCATTTTAATCCATTAATAAAACTGTCGCAGCGAACACATTATGATAACTAATGTTTTAAAAAAAAGTCATTATACAACATATTGGATGTATTGATAAATTTTAGTATTTATAATCATTAAATCATTTATTTTAAATTTTGATCATTATATTAAATAAACTACAACCGACAATTAATTTGAACAATTTAATTTACAACTTGTTTGACTTAACTTTTATAATCTTTCTATTACATATTTTTTTATTACATATATATATATATATATATTATTTCACTTATACGGTGAGTATTTTTTTTTTCAACATCTTATTTATTTTTAAATTTTTATGATGTGAATTAGTTAAAATGAAATTCAACCGAATAAAAATAAAAAAGACTAATAATAAATTTTGATTTAATTAACTTGATTTTTTTATTCTCTTCATCCAGATTGAATTGTGAGTCTTAAAAGCCAGATAAAAATAGGTTGATGAATCGTATATAATATTTATAATCAGTATGCTTTTATATAATAACAAATACAATAAATTTTATAATATTTCAAATTATAGAATTTAAATGGTAATTTATATAACAGCTTAGAAGAGTTAATGTTTAAAGTGCTAAATTCATAACATAATAATTTTTTTTCTATTTTTGTTTGAAACATATTCTATACATCAATATATCTAAAGATTTATATATATAGCAACAGACAACTGAAATAGTTTACATTACTATTCCTAATTTTGTTCACTAATAATATAAAAACTTAATTTCCATTATCTAGTTAGACCAAATATTTTAATTTGATTTATTTAATTTAATAAGTTAGTTGATTTGTTTCGATCTATATAAAAGATAATTAATTATTTAAATTGAAGTTAAATTAAGCACACAAAAATTTGTATAAAATTTTAACCATTTACAGCATTAAAAATATTTCCAATCAAATTAGTTAAAAAAATTGATCCGTTCAGTTAACCTTACTATTTAACTGAAATTCAATAAAATTACATTTATTCTTAATTTTAACAACCTATTTTAAAATTTAATTTTACATTCATTTCAATAGAAAGTTTAAAAACCTACAAGTTAATAGAATTCAACATAAATAATTTAAAAATAACAATAATAGTTAAATATAAATAAAAATTTCCATTACAAAATACAATTGAAATTAAAAATTTTAACATTTTTAAGTGAATTAGTTAATTTGGTTAACTTTCATTGACTTCCAAAATTAACAAAAAATCGGAAACTCTTAATTATATTGGCTGTCTATTGAATACAAATATTTAGACCGGTTAATCAAATTATATGATTAGAATTTATATTTACCCTAAAATTAAGTGACTATTTGATTTAATTATAGTAAAACAGCAAGATATTCACAATTGACAGATATTAAAATTCCATAAGATGCTAGATCAAAATTTAAATAAATCATTTATTTTATCATAAAGTGGACTACATTTTTTTTTTATCATAAATCTTAAGTAAGATGACTTATAATTTTTGGAGAGCTCAAAATAAAAAAAGAAAAGAAAAGAAATTATGAGCATAACATAGTTTAAATAATCATTCTCATTTGAACTTACTTTTAGAATAAATTATGTTTAAAAATTTATTTTGAACATTATATCAGGATTATTTGCATATGTTAAAATGAATTATGAATAAGAAAAATAATATATTTTTTAATAATATTTTAAAATTAATTTTGTTTATAAATAAAATAATAAAAAATATTAAAAATTTATTCACTGTCACTGCCTCGGATTAAAAAAAATCAAAATAAAATCTATTGGATACATCAATAGATAATTTACCGTAATTTAGAAGACAATAATTAAAGCATATGCTAGAACCAAAATCATGTGTATATACATATTTATAATTTACATTGAAAAAATAAAATACTAAAGACAATGGCGTCAAATGCATTAAATGTCCTAAATAACTTTATTTAATTAGTTTTAAATCTCAATTTAATGAATTAATTTTAAAGCCTAAAAAAAATTAACTATACATACTGTTCGTATTTATATGCAAATTAAGTTTAGGTATCCATTTCACTTTCAGACTCAGATGACCGTATTAAGGTCACGCGACCGAGTCGTTGAAAGCTATAAACCGAAGGGATTTTTATAACAGTAAATTAAAAAAAATCTAATTACTAAAATAATGCTTCATAAGATTTTTTTCAAAAATAAAAAAGCATTAATATTTTTTTAAATATACACAGCAACTAAAAATATTATAAAAATATATTCAATGTTTATAGACAATTTATCAAAATTTTATTTAAAATTTATCAGAAAATTAATAAAAATTGAAATTATATAAAATTTATCTAAAATTTAATCAAAATTTATCTAATATTTACTCAATATTTACATAAAATTTATAAAAAAATTAATAAAAATTGAAGTTATTCAAAATTTACTCAAATTTTAGCGAATATTTATTTCAAAGTTTCCCAAATATTGTGTACACAAAGTTTATCAAAAGTTTATTCGATATTTACCAACAAAAATTTCCAAATATTTACCAAATGCATATATAAAATTTACCAAAAATTTTTACCCAAAATTTATTAAAAATTTACTAAAGTAAATAATTTTAATTAAGTTAATTAAATACTTACATATATATATATAATTAAGGTTTACCAAAATTTATTTTAATAATTAAGTTAAGTAATTATAAGTTTACATATTTTTTTAACTAATACTAATTATGTATAATTAAAAATAAATAAATGTATTAATAATAACAATTGATAGTGAATTAAGTTAATAAAATGATTAATCTATATTTATAAAATAAAAATAAAAAATATGAAAAATATATACTAATTATTATATTTAAAAAAATAGTAAAAACAAAAATAGAAAAAAATAATAAAAATACAGAAAAAATATCGATAAATTAAAAAAAAAATCAAAACCTCGATTCCGTATAAAACACTCTAAACCAATGCTAGTAAAGGCAAGTATGGGCCGCGTCGCACTCGCTGCTCACTCTCCACTTTACCTGGTCTTTAGTTGCTTCTTCACCTGCTAGAGCGTATACATATGTGTTACTCTCTTACTCTATTCGCCGTCTGGGCATTCTATCACTTTTGTGTTCCCTTGAAGCGAGTAGCATCAATTGTTGTACTCCTTGTTGTTGACTAGAAATGGAGATGATACGGCGCCTGTCCCCCTGGCATAATATCAACGCCAACGGATGGTGTGTGTCCTCCTCTCAGTCTGTTTGTTTCAGTGACACGTTTCGGGGTAAAATAAATTTTTTTAACCAAAACTTTGCAATGATACCAAAATTTTGATTTTTATCAATTTAGTATCAAAATTTTCTGTAGACATGCAACTCAGCAAAAAATGCCTACTATTATCAGCTTATGTATGTAAAAACCAAAATACCCCTTCTTAAAATCACTCTCACAAACCCAATTCCATCTTTACTGTCGTTCTCAACCTTTTCTCCTGCTCATTTGTTTTGTTTCTTATTCTAAACCTTAAACAAAGATGGAAAATGAAAGACGCATTTTTTGGTATGGTTATCGACCATGAAGATTATAGAGGAAATTTCATAATTTATAGAAATTTTTATGTTTTTTTTTTCATTTTTAGCCCTAGCTTTTTATTTTTTTTCATTTGTACCAACAAAGCATCAATAAAAAGGTGTATATCTTATTCATTGTTACATTCAAGAACATCAACAATACAGGATTCCAAAATGACAGTCCAAATCCTCTCTTCATGCTGAGAGTTTTCGACAGATTGGTATCGATGTTCTTGATAAAAATATTTTTTATTTTTTCATTTGTGCCGACAAAGCATCAATAAAAAGGTGTATATCTTCTTCAGTGTTACATTCAAGAACATCAACAATATAGGATTCCAAAATGATAGTCCAAATCTTCCCTTTATGTTGAGAGTCTTCAATAGATCGGTATCAAGAGCTATGTGCTGATTCTGTACTAGAGACAATCGGTGCCTGCCTCATTTCGTTTCCAGTTCCATTCGATCTAAACCAGTTGTACTTGCGATTTTCTATTTCTTTCTCTTTTCTTTTCTTGTTTTCTTGCTCTAAATTTTCCTTTTTATGATGAAAGTGCTCTATGCAGACTGAAATTTTGGAGGAAATGCAACTTTTACCTATTTGTATTTTTCTATTACTTTTATTATTTTTGTACGAGTAGCAACGACTGCGTTTATTAGTTAGATTTATTTTTTAATCTCTTTTTGGTGGTATTTTTCTTTTGAGGTTTGAGTTTTCATCTCTCTTTGCTGATTTTCAAATCTTTTTCCTTCGTGGATATTATGTTATTGGTATTAGTTTTCTTTTTCTTTTTTTTTTTTCTGGGAATATGAATTTTGGTTTCCCATTTTCATTTCCTTTTTATTTTTTAAAACTAAAAAAATATACCCAATATATCTCAAATGTGTACCCAAGATACTTTCATAGAATTCCCAAAAGTATATCAAAATATCTCTAAAGTATACCCAAGGTATTTCCTAGGAATTCATTCTAGAAAATTCTCAAGAAATTCCCAAGATATATCCAACATACCCCAAATTATATCTAATGTATTCTCATGAAATTTCCAAAGGTATGCTTAAGATATCCCTAAGATATACCTAATGTATTCTTAAGAAATTCTCCTAGAGAATTCCTTTAGAATTCCCAAGGTATACCCAAAATATCCCCAAGGTATTCCCATGGAATTCGTAATGAATTTTAAAGGTATACCCAATGTATTTTAAAAGGTATAACAAACTATTTGTTTGAAAATTTGATGATATTTTGAATCTTGATTGAATTATATTCTTCTTCTTATTCTTTAATGATCAATTTTTTTTATTTTGATTTTTTTGTTCTTTATTAGTGAAAATTGAATCAAGATGTGCTTAAGATATAATGATAGTATTCTGAAAATATAACATCTAGATATATTTTGGAGTGATTTTGAGATTTAGATACTGTTGTAATTTTTGAAAATTATTTTTGGTAAAATTAAAAAAAACTTCCAACACTAGTAAAAATGTAAAAAGACACCTGTTTTTTGTTTTTGTTTTTTTTTTTTTTTGTAAAATTCCAAGATTATATAGTCATTGGTGAGATTTTGAATTGTGGGTGTGGCAGGCCAGCTCATTTAATGGTCTTTCGAAGTACTAGGAATCCTGGGTGAAAATTTTGGGATGCTCACATTAGGTAAATACTTATATAGAACAGTTTCATTTTAAAATATCATTAAAGATGATTTTACAAAGATTAAAAATATAATTATATATTTAAAATAATTATATTAGTATTTTTAAAAGGCTTAATCTACGTATGAGTAGTTGAAATCCAATATATTTATTCAACGTTGAGATTGTAAATTAATAAACGGCGAGCATATTAGTAAGCAGACGTACCGTAGTTAAACCCTATTTAAAAAGAATGAAATTAATAAATTCTATAAAATTTAATTTTATTCAAAAACCAAAGATTTGAAATTTTAAAAAATAAATTTATTTTTTTGTTAATAATTTAAAAATGTTATTTGTAATTGAATAAATCATATTTTTTCAAATGATATTTATAATGGAATAGAATGATTATTAAAAGGCTGGTTATATAATACATTTGGAGTATCAATACACTATGTGTAATAAACATATTGGTCCATCCAATAGTTGATGTTGATATGCAAACACATTAATACGCTTGCATATATCGTAGAAGGATCATTTTTTAAAATTAGTCAATATTCACTTCAATACTTTATAGACGTAATTAAAAATATTTTAAACATAAAAAATACAACAATATTGAATAAAATAGCATTTACTTCCTTAATTGGAAAAAAGAAAATATATCTCAAAGAAAGAAAAGAGAAAAACTAAGCCAAATGTTGATTTGGATACACAATGTCTCACCATCAGAGCAACTTCCATTCAAAAGCAAAAGAAAAATGATAAAATACTGTCTCCTTTTGAAATACATCACAAACCCCATTAAAAGAGAATTTATACTCTAAATTTCAACTTGGGTGCCCACATCATTTACCATAAACTCGAAATATTAACCAAAATACGCACCTAACTATTTTTTATTATTCCATTTACCATTCATTCCCATTCTCTTTTGCTTCAATTCCAAGCCACATACCCAAAAACCAAATCACCCATCTCCATGTCACTAGTCACAATCACAATATCTAGCCCACTGTGTTTTGTTATGTCAACCAAAACAAACCCCCCTTTACTTTCTTAGGGGCAAAAAAGGTATTTCCTTTCTATGTACCTCCACCCTATCATATACTGGTGCGGTCAGGTATACCATTCCTCGCCTGCACCGTACTATACCCTATAATATCACCTCTCCTCCCCAACTCATGCACAACAAGAATTTCTTCAACTAGAACAAATTCCTAACAGAGGTATCATCCTCAACCGGATCTTTTTACCGGCCGGGCAACAGGTCCGGCCCGTGACCGGAATCCGGCTGTAACAGTATCATAAACGCACCAATGGAATCCAGAATCTGTACCTATATCTTTGGCTCTCAGGCATTCATAGCAAATTACTGTTGTATTAGGTTTTTGTGGTCCCAAGCTCAGCCCTTCAAACCCCAAATCCCTGCCCAAACCCATGTTCATCAAGTACCGCTCTTTCTCCATCTGCAACTCTTTGACCCGCCTTTCGTACCCGGCCCGATCATAATCCAGGCTAGAAAACCCGTCTCCATTTGTGGCGATATTATTGCCGTCTCGCCTCAAAAGCATCACATTGGCAGGTGGATCAGGCCGGTTCCGAACAATTTGGGCTATCTCGCGGTTTTTTCGCCTCCTCTCGCGCCTCGATTGCTTAAGTACCACAAGAAACATACAGTCCTTTTCTCGAGAAACCGCCCCGAAGTCGATCTCTCCGTTTACGGGGATTCTGGAGCCACGACTCTTGCAGTCCGTGAGATATACAGAGAACTGATAAGAAGACAGACCAAGTTTCTCGCTGACAATCGCTTGGAAAATCTTGAAATTGAACCTAGAGGAAACCGAGACATTGCCAAGGCTTGTCTCCTGTTCACCGTCAAAGAAAACCACTGGCAATAGCATCTCCTCTGCCTTCTCCGCCGCCTCCATCATTAATAGCACGCAGTTCGGCGAGATGACATCAAGAATCAGGCGAAAAGGATTGATTGTCAAGTTAACAGGGGAACAAGAATGTTTATATATGAATGGCGGGTTTTAAGCAACAGAGGGATGAAAAGGTAAATAAAGAAAGGCGGTTGGGGTATTTTCGGAATAAAATATTAAATTAATGACCAGAACCCAGAGTCGAGAGGGAGGAGCAAGCACATAGTATTTTTACAGAAAGACGGTTCAGATACTGACTTGGAAACCAAGTAAAATATCCAAAGTGAAAAAACGACGCGTCGTGATGGAGTCGTGTGAGTTTCCGCGAAATTCCCAAGTATATCGACATTACCCTTCGAAGTTGAGCAAATTTGTGGAGGTGCCATTGGTGAGGTTCAGGAATAATCCCTTTTTCGTTTCTTATTCGTTATCTTTACCAGCCTTATCCATGGAAGCGCCTCCTCAAGGGTATAGAAGAAATGTGGGGATTTGTTTGGTAAACCCGTCCAAAAAGGTAACAGCTTTAGCTAATTATGTATACATATGTTAGGATGATTGTTATTAGAGATCTTAATTAACCAATTAAGCCATTTTTGGGATTAATTTGTAGATCTTTACGGCGTCGAGGATAAACATACCAGACACATGGCAAATGCCTCAGGTAGATTCAGTGAATCTCATGCCTTTCTTCGTTTTTCATTGTTAATTTCTTATTTAGCTTCACTTTCAGCAACCCAATTGTAATTTAAAGAATTGAATTTGGATTTTATTTGATTGTGTTTATTTGGGCAGCTTATGCCCTCTTTATTTAAATTTGAAGAGATAGATACCGAGGAGCCTGTGTTGTTTTGCAGGGTGGTGCAGATGAAGGTGAGGACCTTAGAAATGCAGCAATGAGAGAATTGAGGGAAGAAACAGGAGTTACTTCAGCTGAATTTCTAGCAGAGGTGGTTTGATGTTTTTATTTGTCATAGTTAAATGCTATCTATCTATATATAGCATCTTCGAATATGGAAAAGACATGTTTTGCTGCATTTGACATTGGATATACAGGCTCCATACTGGCTCACATATGACTTCCCGGTTCAAGCCCGAGAGAGACTTAATCGTCGATGGGGTACAAATTATAAAGGTCAAGCTCAGAAATGGTAATCTTACTTTTCTCTTAGAAATACTTAAAAGGTTATGTGTTCGAGCTTCATGTATAGACTGCCACAGTGCTACCTGATCTCATAACTGGCTGCTGTCATTGTTGCCCTTTTGGTTCTTTAACTGGTTGTAGGGTTCCTTTTTTTTTTTTTACTGGATTTTGTGTCTTTTGTTTTGCAGTCATCTGCTTATTAACACTTTTAACTCAGTTTCTTTGCAATTTTTGCTAAGCATGTTAACATGAAGTTGCAGTATTTTCATTTCTATTTCAAAACCAATTTGCTAGATATTTTATTTTGTGAATGAATGCATATCAGGATTCACTTCAGGAGTCCCAGCTGTGGCCATTTCCATGTTGAAACTTCGACTTATGCTTATCAAATCAAAATTTTGTAAAACACAGGTTCCTTTTTAAGTTTACCGGGAAGGAGGAAGAGATCAATCTTTTGGGAGATGGATCCGAGAAGCCAGAATTCAAGGATTGGTCTTGGATGTTACCGGAACGAGTGGTGGAGCTGGTGAGCAAAGCGTACTGCATACACATTTTAGATTCTGGCTTTAAATTTTGATTCTTATTTGGTTTTTCTGGAGCAGGTTGTGGATTTCAAGAAGCCCGTTTACAAACAAGTGATGAAGTTATTTGGTCCTTATCTTGAGGCAGATAAAGAGGAAGGAAATGCTTCTGGACAAAATGAAACAAATGCTGAAATGCAAATGGAGTCAACTCCAGTATACAGCAGCTGAGCTGATAATTAAGAATGTCTCATTTGTATTATGAAAGCCTATATTTCCTGGTAATATGCCAGGTTTTTGTCCCAAAATTAACCAGGTCGTCAATAAGAATTCTCAATGTTTACTTATTTCACTGCAAGCTCAGTTCAAATAATCACTTTCAACTGTTCAAACTATGAGAATTATTTTCCAGCAGGATAAATTCCTAGAGTGCAATTCAAATTTGACTCGTACACCATTAATCATGAATAAATAACTGCAAAAAAAAAAAAAAAAGAAATTAACTTTATGGTAATTGAGTTTCAAGGTAATGCGATCAATTTGGAAATTTTCTTTTAACAAGTGAACTGAAATTAGAGATGCTTAACTGCTGAATCCATGTTTTAAGGATGGATGGCATAGTACAAGAGTGAAGCAATCGCTGACCAGAACACAAGAGAATTAAATTACAGAGCTTTATGATCAAGATTGTACTCTCACGAATTATGATATTCATTTTCTTTTTCAATGATTGAGGCTGATGTTCAAATTTCAACAACAACAACAACAACAACAACAATAATAATAATAATAATAATAATAATAATAATAATAATAATAATCACCATCATCCTTCATCATTGAACAGTTAACAGAACCATCAAAACCATGGAGTTGAATGTATGTAGGCGTGCATCTTTTTAACAAGTAGAGTACTCATTATTTAACTGTCCAATGCTTTAGGCTTGTATACCATGAATGAAGCAGTGCCAGTATAACTGGTTGCCAAAGCCCTTCCAGATGAGGTTGGTGGGGAGAATGCTAACTGAGATTTTTCCAGATCTAAACCCATGCAAAAACTTCTGCTGCATTCCAGAGAATCAAGTGAAAAACATTGCAAGCAAGAGTAAATTATATATATATATATATTCAACTGGGATTTGAATTCACAACTTCACAATTTTTTTACAGGAGTCCAGTACCATTATGCGTAAAAATTACTTGAAGTTCAATGGGTTCACTCTATCTTCTCGTTTAGAATTTGCCTAAAGACATGCTAAAACTCTCAAAGCTCCATAAGAGTCCCAATTAGCTACCAGTAAGTTTTGAAAAATAAAAAATATAACCTCAGACAAAATTCATATTCATTGTTCGAACTTTTCTCAAGTTGAGAACTGAAACTCATTTCAGATCAACCTTATTGTAGCCTCACCCTCTAAAGAACTAATCCTACATGACCGACTGTTTTTAGCTCACTTCAATGGAAAAAATTAACATATGGCATGTAGAAAGGTCAATCGTAAACGAGTAATCATAACACTAAACTACAGGTATATAAAGAAATTTACACTTGAAATGAACGTAATTATAATGGAACTCAAAAAGCTGCATATTTACCTTACAGCATCAAGTAGCTGGCTAGCGATGTGTTTTCTTCTGTTAGAGGGAGTGACCCAAATTGCTCGAATGCCACAGATAGCAGGTGCAGCTTCCTCTTCACAGACAATAGCTCCATTGTGATTCCCATTCAACACCTCAAGAGAATTAACTGTGGAGACTTTCTTTATGACTTCCCTTCGCAAGATAATTTCCCCAAATCGGAGTGTTGTAGAGTTGGATTTTGAATTACTCACGCTGATACTGTCAGATTTTCTATCCATTGAACACGGAAGGACTTTGAATGCTTCTTTTATAGGCTCAGCAACCAGACAACCAGCAACTTTCTGGGAAGAGATAAACAGATATACCTACAAAAACAAGAGCGAGAAACATAGCAGAGAGTGGAAATCAATTTTTCTTGAACTTTTAAATTCACCAAGGGGGTTGTGTTTGGTTCATGAAAAAAAAAGGATGGGAATGAAAATGGGAATGAGTGATTCACAATATTAATGTTTGGTTAGCTAAAAAAATGAATATAATGGGAATGAAATTTTTCAATCAATGGAAATCACCTATTTCTCTCTACCCATAGGGAATGTATATTTCATTCCCATGGGAATTAATTCAAGCTAGTTAAAAAATGTTGAAACTTTATATTATTTTTAATGTGATTTGATAATAGCTTTTAATTTTTAATTATTAATACATTTCTTATAGAATTCGTTACATAGTTACAAATAGACATCACCATTTGATTCAAATCATTTAAAAATCGAATTTTTTTGAAAAAAATTATAACGATTTTTAAAGTTTTAAATTAATATATATTTTTTTATAACAATAATTTTTCAAAATTATATATATATTAAAAATAAATTGATTTCTATTCCTATTCAATATTTAATCAAACATATGCAGTAAAATTCCATTTTCATTCCTTAATAAATAAAAATAAAGCAAACAATATGTTAAAATCAATCATTCTCATTCCCCTTTATTTCCATTCTCATTTTCATTCCCACATTTGAATCAAACAGATCCTAAAAGATAGAAAATTAAAGATATCAAACCTTTATAAGTACAAGAAAAAGAAAAAATATACAAACACGAATGGCATCAGAAAAGTATTTGCTTGTGTGACTGATGAACCAAAACAACATAATAACTTTCAGGATTGATATTGATATTGCAAATTCTAAAGATATTTAAATGAAACATTCTAATTAGCAATCTATGAAATCCAACAATTATAAAAGCTTACCAATTAGTTATCATTTGAAAATCATCAACAAATGTCATTTACCTTACAGAGCTTATGAAAAATCCATCCACCTCCAAGCTCAAATTCCATCATCTTTATAACCTCCTGTACCTGCAAAGAAACAGTAGCAATCCATTGACTAGTCCACTCAGATTTCTGCAGTGAAAGCACAGGCATCAGGTATTAAGATTCAATCCAAGAATCAAAAGACGAAGTAAAAACCTTATTTCTCTGAGCAGTAGGGTCGCTATCTAACACCAAAACAATGCGGCCCCCTTCAACGCCAGCCATATGAACAGCCCTTTCGTTCCTACAACCCTGTAAAATCCACATGTCAAGTAAATAATCATGAAAGCAAACCCAAGAAACTCAATAGCCACACAAGTGCCTAGAAATATACCTTGAATGGAACTCCGTGGGTATAATTCTTGTGAAATTTTTTATGTTCCTTCTCATCACCTTCCTCCCCTGGAGCATATTTAGCTCCGCATACGAAACATGAACGAAGATTGAAATCAGATTGACCCAAGTCCAAATGGAACTGCGCATAGCTTCTCTTCTTGTTTAGTACTTGCCCAGAATTTATCGATTCTGGTTTGAAACGTCGATCCTTTGAAATGGGTTTCGTTAATACATCACTTGCTTGTCCTTCATTGGCTTCAACGCTCTTTTTTTCTCTGACCAAAAACCCAAACAAAATGGAAAATAAATATCCCAAATTGACTTATCGAATTCAAAAAGAAAAATCATCTTCATTTCATAAGCTTTCACATCAATCAAACAGAACCAAAATCAAAGCAAATCGGCATATACGTATATCAAAATAGTGAGAAACACGACCTCCCAATGAACACCTACGAGAGAAGAAAACAAGGTACTTGAAGAAAATTCGTACCCGTTATCCGATTTTGTGGCTCTGCGCTCATAAGTACTGACGAATTGGTGTTGGGTATTCTCCCAAAGATCTAATACATCATCAACGTTACCGTCCTCGCATAACGGACGCGTCGCCGGGCCAGATTTTGTAGGAGGAGGAGCTGAAGATAACTTGAAGAAGGAACTTATTTTGGATTGCATTTAATCATTGAATACCCTTCTCTTTCCCGGTTTTGAGATGAGATCGCAGATTTTTCAGATGAATTATTTTTGTTTCCGAGATTTTAGCCGTAATCAAATTTGCGGGAAATTTGTTATTTGGAATTTAATTTCCCGCTTTTTAAATCTTGTTTAACTTCCTCTGTCCGTCTCTTTTCCAACCCTAACTCGGCAAATTGCGCCAGATGGACCGATTGGAAGACATTTTCGATTTAGCTCTGAATTTCGAGTAGTTTTGGATCGATTTTTTTTTTGGGTTAAACACTTGTTTGTCTGTTCGCAGTTTGTTTTATTAGTCTGCATCTTGTTCCGGTTCATGTAGCAACTGCCTTCGTAGTTTGTTCCGATAATTCCATTCTGAAATTTCAAAAAATTTCATGTTCAAAATTTTTTTTTTATGAATTCATGTCAAAATTTTATTTATCATATTACTTTCATTATTAAAAAATAATTTAAAAATTGATATTCATTCTGATTTGGTACTGAATCAAATAGGAAAAGTGCATAATCAATTTGACTTCAATTTCATCCCATCCCATCCCAGTTCCAATTTCAATTTTTGAGTCAATCCAAACGAGCCCTAACATTATAACAATTTATATTGATAAAACGTCACACGTGAAGTAAATAATATGAATTGTTCAAAATTTGACAAGAACATGCCGCATAAAAAAAAAAAAAAATCAATTCAATCCACTACATTTATTAAACCATCATTTAATTACAGATCAATAAAAATTGGTTTAATTTTGGCAGATTGGACGGTTTATGAACCCTTACCATTAATGTAGTTCCATTTATGTGCTTTCGTTGGAAAAAAAGTACAGCAGCGAGAGAATTCTGCTGTAAGAAAGTCAACTTATCAAAGTTTTGAAATGCAATTTTACGTTCACTATAATTCCTATATGTGCAACAAAGAAATCAATGGAGAGCATTTTTCCCCTATTAATTATCTAACCACATAGACTCAAAATTGCAAGCATGCTTGCCATTTCAGGCCTCAAACTTTCAGGCATGCATGCATGCTAGCGCGAAACTGTATTAAAGCTGCAGGGCAATAAATAATAACATATCCTGCTACTCTAGTGCAATGAAGAAGTTATAGTGTTTAGTTGATCAAATGCATGTTGTATTCTATGCCTCTCTCCAACACTCAGATTGTGTTCCTTTGCTGACTGCAAAAACAATGACAGCAGATGCAATAACATCCACATCAAAATCCAAATCAGTGTCACTATGCATATGCAAAAATCAAGTTTTATGCTTGTGCAGAATCATACCTGTAAAGAGCATATGCTTTTGGAAATAAAATCTATCTCAGCCCTTGATGAAGAAATAAGTTGCTGAGTTGTAGAATCACTATGCATCAACAGTAGGACAGAGACAATGGCGTTTATCCGAGTTGAGTGGCTTTTGGTATAATGGTTTTCATCACCAGATGAAAGTGAACTACTGTTTTTTTTATTAATGAACCCATCACCTTCAACACAAGATTAAGTAGGTTGAGGCTTCTATCAAAGAAGACAAAGCAAGGCAGCATATAATTGCGCCGTTTTGGAAAAGCAGTTGAGGCATTGGGCTCATCATATCCAGGAACACACTGCAATGGAGGCAAAAAATATTTAATCTTGAATTATGAACAACTCATCAACAAGGACAAGGAGTACGAGAACAAAAAATGACGAACAAAGATCGTGTCTTGCAAAATAGACTTGGATGAAAAAATGAGAGAATATTCATCATTTCAATTTTATAACAGGGATCTTCCAGGGCATGTGTACTTTGGTATGATTTTCTTACACAAGAAATAAGTAGAAAGAAACAAATATGCCCAACACCCTTACCCAAGTTCAAGCAGCAAACTATAGGTTCAAAAAGCAAGGTTAATTAGCAAATTCATATTTTGTTAAATTGTCTACCCTTACCATCCCAGGAAAAGGGAAAGAGAAAGAAGAATGCTTAGGTTTATTAAGACCGTAGCATCTGCTAATGTGATTCTACTTGGCCATAATTTTTGAAATCAACCGGATATATCTTGGTCAGTCCCCGCCATGCTCATACTAACTATGCCAAAGGGTTGTCCATCTACATAGTCAAGCGTTCAACTTTCTGCACATGGTTGGTACAGCATAAATGCTAAGAAACTAACATGTCAAAATATCAGCTGAACTAAAATCACAATAGTCAAGTGTTTACAGCAGTCAATGTATAATGAATCATGAATGTAGCAAAAGGTAAGTGGTCATGAGGCACTAGGATAGGCTCAAGGTTTGTTAGGATATTATGACAAGGATCAGGATGCAAGAAAGGGCGAATATTATTTCTATTCATTGTAGAACAGCATTAACTTGGAAAAGTCAAACACGCTGTCCTCCAGTCAATTTGGGAATTGGCTTTTCCTCCTTTGGAATTATTTTTATTACCTTAATGCCATTCTAAAATGCATTGTCATCTAATGAGAACTTGCAATTGTGTGTATTTATGATATGAGATACAAGGCAGATGATCCAAAACAAAAGAAATTGAGGTAAATTAAACAAGAAAAAAGATATACTCACTTGCACAACATCAAGTAGATATCCTGCGAGAAAATTACTCAAAGAGATTATGCTTTGTTCAGAGAGTCTTGTGGGTTTGTAGTCTAGCACAACAAGCATTCGGAGCATTGCATAGGCATTTTCTACAGGTGGCTTTAATAACTGAACGAACAATTACACCAATGTAAGGTGTCATATTTGAAATTGCATTTCCAAGGACCAATTTTACGATTTTCTGATAAAAAATTATTATAATATAAAAGCTCACGGAACATCTTGTATATAAAATAATGAAACAAACAAGATGTAACCAATTAAACTTACAATCTGTTCTATTGTTACTTTCTCCAGTATCCGAAAAACTAGAGAATTATCACCCATCTGTGACAGGCATGAGCAAACAACACAGGTCAATGACTTCAAAGTTCCACGACTTGAGATTTTTTTGTCTTCATTCATTGCTGAGAAAATAATTTTTGCAGACATTAATACATTTTCAGATAGGAACTAGTTGAAATCATTCATCAAACTTTATTGCCAAGGGAGAAGTCAGTTCTTACTTGCAGGAACTGTAAAACAAGAGATAAGAGTGATAAAGAAGCTGATGTGATCAGTAATCTGAATATGGCCAGCTATATAGGACGAATGCAAAACCTCTATCATCCGAAACAATACAGATACTTCTAACTCATGACCTGCTATGTATAAGAAAGAAGGGAGGAAAACAATGAATTCCCAGTTATTCAATAGAAATGGGATAGTTGTCTGTTTGTTTAGTATCATGCTCCACTTTAGCATTCATAACACGCTATAAACTGGCAAAAGAATATAATAAAGGGAAAAGAACAAAAAGCTGCCATGTAGTTTTATGCTTTTGTACCAAAAGGTTTGTGGTTTGCTTCGTGACAATTCAGACACCTATATATTGTTGCTAGCAGAAAATAAACAAGTAATACTCACAGAGGCAACAATAGATAATTGACTTCAGTAAAAGTGAATCCAAGTGAGAAAAATAGTAAAGATAACAGATAGCCAGTTCTTGAGAATCCCTTGAAAGTTTTATGAAAGGACCATAGTATAGATTTCCTGCTAGATAGAAACAAGAATAATGAGGAAACATTTGGTACGATCAGATGGCCATGTAACCAGTATGAAATCATTAGCAAATTAGATCTAACCATCCTGATAAGAGCTATAAAACTTATGCAGTGAGTGTTGCATGTGATCATATTCCAATGCAAGGGAAGAGTTCATCATAGAATATTGACCCAGTCGAAGCAGAAGATGCAGTACAACCTACAAGAATAATTGAAATATGAGTCACCCAAGTGTTGTCTAGTAATGTTGAAAATGATAACTATAGATTGAAAGAAAAACTTGAAAAATGGTAAAGTTGAATCAATAACATTCCACTTGCAATTTGTCTAAATACCTGGGAAGAGGATGAATGCCTATCCCCTAACTGGATTAACAACAAAGGCAGCTCCCTTATCCAAGCATTCCGATGATCCAATAATTCTGAATCACTTTCATCAGGGTATAGCATTCCTTCTCCCTGAGAATTTACCAGAACATATAGGAGAATGATAGAAAGACAGAAATATTAATTGAGCAGTGCCAATCACCACATACAGATGCAAACAATAAGAATTAACTTTTCAGGGGGACGTGAATATGCCTTTCTAAGGTTCAGGAGTTGAGCTTACAGGAAAAAGCATTTCCTCCATTGCAGCAAGGCAAGCCAATTTCACTGGAGATTCTGGATTGCATTCAAGGAATGTCTTTGTAAACGCCTGCAATTATTTGAAGATTTAATATCCATGTTATCAGAATTAATGGTTGTTCATGGAACCTCTAGATTTTTTAGAACAAGAAAACTAGAGCCAGGGACCATAAAAAAAAGATAACCTCATAGCAATAGAGGAGAATTTAACATGATGTCCAGATGACTAGCAATTCTGCAATTATTGAAAGAACACATCAAAACTCTAGAAGCCGAGATTTCCAGTAGCCTATCACTTGTACTGTGAGTTTTGGGTAAATGGAACTAGTGTGAGTATCTGCTTCTCCCTAACCGCTCTACCAGACCTTGTGTAACTGCAGGTCTGCCAAGAATTACATTCATAACAAATGATAAATACTCTAACTTATATGATGATCTCCCAATCATAACAAGATAATAAAGTTCTTGCTTGGAAACATCAGAACATATCAACAACCATTCAAAACACTGTTTTTCCATTTGATGTTAAAACACATAGAACTATTTAATAGTAAAACAGTTTCTTTAATGAAATTCTGTCTTAATTTTTTTTTATCTACTGTATTTCATAGTGTTAATTAAACATGGTGTAAAATGTTCTAAATGTAGGAATTTAGCAGAAACTATTATGAAAATCTGCTACCATTCTGCAAATTTTTAACTTTCATACAATAATTTCAAATTAGAACTCATCAAAAGACAGACACATTTCTAAAAGAACCAAATAATATTTGCTTTGGAGTGATGTGCCTTTAATTGATATTGGCAGCTTCATAGATTATATTTACTCAACAAAAGTGACTGTTCGTTTTGAAGTAACCTTCCATAAATTCATTTGGTCAACCAGATGCCTCTAAGCAGTACTTAGGTTTCCACAGAATCCTAACAATTTAACAGTATGTAGCAAAAATTTAAAATAGATTAATTTGCAAGAAGTTTGATGAAATAATTATTGTCTATGGACGAAAGTATCACAAAAATCACATGTTCTCAGCTTATATCTTCAATGACTTATAGCCTCTAGATGCAACTGAAAATAGCTCTTCAAATTTTTCTGGTCTCCTTAGTGAAGTATTAATGATCTTGATCAACTAACTTCAACTTACAAGAAGTCCAAGTGTAACATACCCAATTATTATATTGCATTTATTGGAGCAATTTACATCCTAGAAAAAGTGCTACCATTAAATAAATCAAAATCCATCCAAAAAAGGCATAAAGTATAAAATTTTACTAAATAATTAGCCCAAGATGCAAGGTTCCCTGGATTAAGTACTTCTCTAAGCTGGGATGAAAATGGTGCAGGAACCTTACCCTTCCAAGCAGAGCATATTCAATAAATGCAAGAAATTTCTCTTGTAGGTCAGCAGCAGGGCACAACTGCTCACTTAAGAGCAAAAATGTTTCAGCAATCATAATGTTTAAGGTAAAATATCTCTCATCATCCTGTTAAGCAGTTAGGAAAAACATTGTTAAGTTAACTAAAATGACAGCAATGACAGTTACAAAACTTCGTTAAGTTTGACAGGGCAGCAAGTGGTGGAGAAAAGAAAGAAGAAACAACTATAATTTCTTCTATCTTGGTTGAGAAATGAGAAAAGGATTTTTTTTCACTGTATATTGTAAAACCGCACCAAACTAATCTATATATGTACGGAAAAAATTGAAGGAAAAGTTGATCATGGCAGGCTAAGGAATTTTCCTTGTACATTGCAATGTCGTTAAGTTTTTTTTTTTTTTTAATTGTTTTTCATATGCATGCAAAGCAAAGCTTGCTAGTGGAAGAAGATAAATTGGTCTCCTTCCATTATCCTTAATGCGTCAAATTGATGGAGAAACACATAGAGAGTAATACTATAAGGCCTTAACCTTTTCTGAAAGGTGATGTGCAGGATTAAGCGGAAACACACAAAGCAACTTCAGTAATACTGATGAGATGCTTTGATCCCACACTGATGGTGGTGATTCTTGATTAACCTCGTCATTTCCATATACAAGACACCTGACCACAAGGTCAATGCTCCGAAGTATGCTAACCATGCAATCAAATGATTGAGCATCCTGCAGTAGCATACTATGAATTAATGGAATGAAGTCTTGGAAGCAACTGACCAAAATTGGAAGAAAGTCCTTTAGTTTGTTGTTGATGATAGAAAACTCTACAAAGGCAAGAGAAAAAAAATAAGGTTTGGCAGACTGGTATCTGTTTTTTTGCAGCATGACCTGAACAGAAGCAAATGAATATGGTACACGTTTTTACTTTCTACCATGAATGTGGAGAATTTGCTATCGGCTATAATACAAGAGATGAATAAATATATTCTCAAGAACCGAAAGCCATCCTAAATGAACTAACAAACAAAATTTGCAAACAACATTAAGCACCACTACCTGTGCAAAACTACATGTATTAAAAAGGTAATTAAAATACATTTCCATGAATGCAGAAATAATTATGACATTGTGGAACATGTAGAAAAACAAACATAAGGTACTTATACCAGCTGATTCTGTAGAAATGTTAGGCTCAAAAGCATTAACACTCCATGCTGCTGGAACTTCTATCAAATTGAAGAAGAAATTATTAGTAAGCAACAGGAAACTTAGAATGAAAAAGGCTTACAAGCAAATATTTTGCAATTGATTCCTAGAAGGCACCTTCTCAAATGATTCAACTTCCATTTTGTTAGATGGCAACAGAGACAAGCAGCGCTGCAAACCAGCAAGCACACTCTTGAGCTTGGTCTTGTCTTCTAAATAGAACTAGTTCTTCCGCAGGATATCCCCATAATTTTGAAGAACCTGTTAGAATAACAAATGAAAGAACATCAATTGCAAAAATCATATCAACTTAGGTTTATAAAGACATCATCTGGGCAACAATTGAGGGTTTAGACATACAACTTTTTTCTAAGGTTTGATTATTCACGAAGTTAGTTTGACAACTCAATGATGTACTTCTTTCCACAAAATGACCTAGAACTTCTCCAGAGGCCAAAAAAAAAAAACTCTTCTTACTCTAAACAATGTGTACAACACCACTAAATCCACCAAAGAACTTGAGGAAAAAGGAAAATGTCCATCAAGCAACTACAATATATACATGTGCTCAATGCAGTTACCTAACATTTATACAACTCCCCGTTGGTTTCTTTTTCCAGCAATATAATGGACTTTAATCTTGTACCTTCTTCATAAGAAAATAAAGATAACAAAAGAAATTTGAAAATTTTTTTTTAAGTCATGGCATTATGAAACCCCTATCATCCATTACAAGTACTAATGCATTACTGTATATGATATGTTAAACCACATAAACGAATTACCAAACCAAGCATCAGCTATAAACTCCAAAGTTTGAATAGCAAGGGCCAATTTTTCATAACTTTTCAGAATACAAAGAAAATGCATGTGGATGATGCTGTACAACAAGATCAAAAATCTTAAAAGCCATAAGCCGAACATTAATTGATAAATGTGTCATTGCATTGAAAATGTAGGCCATCATTAAAGAAACGAAAAGCCCTTGATTATCCTGAACAAGTAGACAGAGAAATAACTGTCAAAGAAACAAATAAAAAGACAATTATAAAGAGTAGTATAGCAACAATAGCATGCATCATCAGAATAATAGGATCATCCTCAGAATTTATGCAATCAAAACAATACTTGTGATAACAAGGGTAAAAAGGTAAAATACACTAAAATAAAACACCATCCAGCCTTGAATTGATGTATAGGATAGTACACACATCATTTTAAAAAATGAAATACACACATCATTTTAAAAAATGAAAATTTAATTCTCATCTGTAGTTGTATCATATCTGTTACATGAAACAGAGCAAAATACACGTTCTTAAAATATATAGACTGAAAGTTGCCCTGCAAGTGCACTCTATAAGATAAATGATAACCCAAACTCCAACAAGCGGTTTTTTAAATATTAACTAAATTTTGTAAACAATTAAAAAACAGAATTTTCTGCCAATGGATAGGAATCTCCAATGGAAGATAGAGGCAATTCTTGGGTTTGGAGCACCCATTTTTAATATGCTATAGAAATTTTGAGATTCATTAAGACTCTTCAAGATAGTACAACATAGATGTATTTTAATTTTCTGATTATTTTACACGAATTGACAACTATTGATATTCAGCCATGAAATTTGGGCTCAGCTTCTAAGAGATTTTAAACATTGCAATGGACGTTTATGCATAACAATACTTGCAAAAACATAGGGGATACGATCTTCCTAGATTTGCTATTCTATCGGTAAGCATCACATAATCGAAATAAGCATTCATAGAACAGAATGCTCAAATACAGTTGTCTCATGTCTGGTGAAAACCAGAGAAACACAGAAAAGTGTTCTGCCAAGATGAAACAGAAGCTACAATAAAAGCAGTTGCACTGCAACAACTTCAAAAAGGAAGGGAAAAAAATTTCCCTACAACATTTATGGTAAAAATACCAAAAACTTTCCATCGTTATTTTTAAGTTTGTCCAATAAATACTCTCAATAATGTGAGCTCTCAAGCAGTAAACAAAGATGAAGAATACCTCTAGACAGCCAGGTAAAATCACAGACTTGAGAAGTTGATAAAGGGTTTCCCGAACCATTTTATCATCATCACTGGTTCGTTCACGTAGCTTTTCTATAACTGCATATCTGTGCAATTTCTGCTCTTCTGGATGCTTAAGGAATAAATCTTTCATACCCGGCAATGCCTCTTCCAAAAGAACAGTATATAATATTCAAAAACAATTTCAATGTCAAATTGGCACTAAATACTAAATAACAGATACAGGGGCTAAATTGAGAAAATAAAATCAATTGAATCATAACTTTCTACTAACTCACTATTGATGAATGAATTCAATCAAAGCTTCAAAAACATATCATAGGGGCAATGAAAAACTGTGCTTTTTTATGATTTACATGCAATACTAACAAAAAGATGTAACTTTACAAGTTCTTTTAAGGCTAAACCCATCCCCTTGAAATTTTCCCAGTTTGTCTCCATATCGGTTTTTGACACAAATTGCCCCTTTGAAATCCATTTTTGTTCTAATTTGCTCCCTATAAAATTTTAAAAATGTAACAATTTGCCCCTCTCCCAATGTTGACCTGACAGTTGAAATCACATTAAAAATGTAAAATCACATTTTGGCTGCCAAGTCAACAGGGGGGCAAATTTTTACATTTTTAAAATTTCACAAGAGGGACTTCAAGGGCAATCGATGCCAAAAACCGATCTAAGAGACAAACTGAGAAAAAATGAAAAATTCAAGGGAATGGGGATGGGTTAAGTCTTCTTTTAAAATCTACATATATTAACAATAATGAAGTAACAAAGACAAAGATGCAAGTAAATTTTAGCCAAAAAAGAAAAAAAAATGTTCAGTTAGCTATTTGAAACTTTCATTTCAAACCCTAACAGGAAGGAATGTGTATGCAATGATATTTAACGCAACCTTTGCCAACAGGCAACAAGGTAAGAAGGCAAATTCCATTTAAGTTACATAAGATGAGGAAAAGGGAGAAAGGAGGGGGCAGAGTGCAACATTTACCAACTAATCATTAAAATTCTAAATATGATAATCTGACTTCCTCTCTCCTACATTTCTTCAGAACTAAAATATTACATTGCCAGATTTCTATTCTTAAGAGTGAACTCTTGAAAAAGGTGGACCTCACACAATTGCAGTACTATAGTATCATGTGGAAATACCTTTACGAACTTGTGCACTGTGATGGGAAGTTTGTTGAAGAAGCTCTTTCAAAGTCAAGCCTTTCTTGTTCACAGCTAAACCTGCTTTCTCCGAGGCCACACTCTGTTCAGGAAGAATAATCGCTGGTCATAAAACATGGAAACAAAATTTCAACAATCATATCACTTCACAAAAATCTATTTACCACTGAACATAGCAGCACATAAGCTTAGCAAATAATACATGTAAACACATGAAACTACTAAAAGTTTCATGCTTTTCCAATACACCAACATAGACTTCCATTTTCTTTAACCTTTGGATTTAATTTCAGTGTTTGTAGCATTCTTAGGTGGTGGCAATTTCCTGCCGAGCTTCCGCTTAATTTTCTACAAACAAAAACAAACCCACAAAAATTTAAAAAAAAAAAAAAACAATGGAATTTAAGAGCTCAGAGTGTGAATAAGTAAATTACTACCTTGAAGTCAACACCTCGATGTTGCTGCTTCTTTGAAGAATCCCTGTTTTTTACCATGTTCTCAGTACAAACTACACAGATAAAAAGCAGGGGCAGGTTGCAGAAAGATGAATAAGATTAAAAGGGAAGAAGATTAGCGAGAAAAGTAGAACTTGGAGCTTCTACTGGGGAGCATGAAGGGTTTCACGTCACGGTTCAATTAGATGTAGCGGTGAAAGATGGAAAGTTTATGTACAGAAAAATTAGGGTTGATGATGAACCGTTAACGACTTTGAGAGGTTCGGTGGGACGCAGAAATTATATCACATGATTATTATCATCTTAATATTAGTAAAAATTTTAATATAAAAAAATATATCTAATTAAATTTAATTTTTAATAATGTTCGAACTTATATATTACTATATATAAATATATTAAAATATTATCTATCATATCAAATTTTTTTTTTAGTATTTTGAGTTCCAAAGTCTTGAAGGTGGGAAATGGGCTTGATATCAATGTACGGCACGAGCCATGGGCAAAAGATGCACCGAACTTTAAGTTAGAATTGCAAGTTGTGCCAGGACTTGAGCATATTCTGGTGAGCGATCTTATGATTCCTGGTAGCCTTGAATGGGATGTGGAGATGCTGGAATAACATTTTAATGCTACTGATTCTCGTTTGATTTGTAACATTCCTCTTTCAAATAAGAATATTAGTGATTGTCGTGTCTGACATTTTACGAAGGAAGGCAATTATTCTGTTAAATCGGGTTATAAGGTGGTTATGGAGGTGGAGAATCGTGTTCAGCCGTTCGCTAGTGCATGTAATTGGAGAAAGCTCTAGTCTTTGGACATACCATCAAAGATGAAGGTTTATGCGTGGCAAGCCTGCACTAACAGCATACCAACCATAACACAGCTGAACACAAGAGGTGTGAGTATTCCCAACCGATGTGTGCTTTGTGATTCTTATGAAGAATTGATTCTTCACGTATTTCTGGATTGTCCTTTTGCGAGACAATGTTGGGCTGCTTTTGATTTTTATTAAGATAATCAAACTTTCATGTTATTTCGGGGGCTGGTTGTTCAATATTGCTGATTCGGTTCATAGTCATAAGTTGGGTAAGATAATTGCTGTCCTGTGGAGTATTTGGAAGCATAGGAATGCAAAGTTATGATCTGACATTGTGTCTTCTCCCCAACAGATTATTCAGACAGGATCGACGGTATTATATGATTGGTTGGCGGCTCAAAGTACCGATGGTTCAGGTATGGAATGTAGATCTAACCCTCTTAATTCTGTTCTTAGTTGGATTGCTCGTCCTGAGAGTTGGCTGAAGTGCAATGTGGATGCTGCAATTTTTGTGGAAGATAGTAGCAGCATGGGTTTTGGCAGAGTTAGTCGCAACCACTGGGGAGTTTTTTTTTTTTGCAATGTACTTCTACTTGTGTTGATGGTATTTTTGCAACAAAGGAGGCAGAGGTTATGGGTCTCAGGAATGCTATTCAATGGTGCTGCTCTATGTCTCTGCCGCGTGTCATTTTTGAGCTTGATGCCGGGGTCGTAGTCGACGCTATCAACTAGCCTAATAGAAGGCCAGATCACTCAGAGTTTGGTTCAATAATTCAAAACTCCATAGATATGCTTGCTCTTAACAGTAATTATGTTGTGTCTTTTGCTATAAGAAGTTGTAATAGTGTAGGCACATACTTCAGCTAGGAACTCTGTTAGGTTCCATTCTCCTTCTTTTTGGTCGGATGTTCCTGAATGCTTGGCACAATAACTTCTTCTGGATGTAAGACATGTTGACTGTTGAGCAGTGAATCTGCTATTTTTCTCAAAAATCATATCATTTTTATATTAATTTAATTAATACTAGTTGTACTTTACATATAATTATTTGATTTTATATTCGTGATAAATTCAAGATAATTAAATGTATATTATTGCATAATTGAATTGATTTAATAAATATGATCTAAAAATTTTTCTAATTTAATTTTTATATATATATTTTTTATTCAAAATAAAATTTTGAATTTTTATTTAATTTTTTAAAATTTCTAAATTCTACTAAATTATCTAGAAAAATTATTATTTTATTTATTTACAAAAATACATATTTATTTTAAATTTTACCGAATTACGGATTTATTTATTATTAAAATTATATATAAAATAAAAATAATAAATATTTATAGTCATTTTAATTGTCAGTTTATTTTTAATATATCTAATTATTTTATTTACATTATTTCATAAAAATAAAACAATTGAATTAATCTAACAGGTTACAGAATTGGGAATCAGTTAAGTTTGGGATCTCAACGAAGAACCTAAAAGTATTGCTGAAATCTGCGCCCTGGAGTTATATGGCGACGAAACTCAACCCTCTAATGCAGCAGCAGGAGCCTCCGGCCGTCGGGAACCAGAATCCGAACCATGCCTCGCCTGCTGATGCGCCACCGAAGCAGGTGGCAATGGCGATGGACAGGCTGGGACAAGCAGCTCGCCTCATTGCCGAAGTAAGGATCGGTGCCGACCGCCTCCTTGAAGCGCTGTTCATCGCGGCGCAGCCTCACCAGAGCAACAAGCCGTTGCAGTTGTTTGTGAAAGAAGACGCTGCCATGCGCCAGCACCTCCAAGAACTCCGCTCCGTTGGTGTGTTTGTAGTGTGCACTTTCATCCCTGTTTTTTTGGGGTTCTAGGAAGTTACTGTTAAAATAGTGAATCATGTGAAATTCACATCACGGGTCCTGTTTTTTTTTTTTTTCAATTCAACGAATTGGAGAATCAAGTTGTTTCATGGGCTGAAGTTGATTTAGTTGTGTGCATGACTTGGTGTGTTTTCTAACCTTTAATTGGTGCTTCGGTGCTACCGTTCATAAATTTTGGATCTTGTTAATTTTGCTAGGAAAGCAGCTGGAAGAATCAGGGGTTCTCAATGATTCTCTAAGGTCACGAAGTAATTCTTGGGGTCTGCACATGCCATTGGTGTGTCCAGATGGTGCAGTCGTTGCATATGCTTGGAAACGGCAACTCGCTGGCCAGGCTGGCGCTTCAGCAGTTGATAGAACCAGGTTAGTTTGGAGGTTTTTGGTATTTTTATGGAAAATGCTTAGAGCATCCAATAGTGCTTTTTATTTTAAAAGAGCATCTTAAGGTATCTTTAAATATAAAGAGAATTATTTTATAAATTCAACAGACTCTTTATATTTTTACTCTTCATTTTATTTTATCTCTTGTGAATTAATATTTATCAAAAGAAAAAAAAAAGAATTACTTTTATTATAAAGAAAGAGAAAAGTAACATACTAATAAAAAGATAAAACATGCATGGAGAGTTGATGTATTTTAACTGACACGTAGAATAGAAAGTGAAATCTGGCTCTCTAGATGAGAGAGTTAAACTCACTCTCTTCTCAAAATTTTAAAAATAGAGTCTTTAAAATAAAGAAGAGAACTCAAATAAAGAGCATATTGGGGATGCGCTTATACCACTTTGATGTATTATCTGTTTGTTCCCATACTTGCGAGTTGCTTGTGCAGAATGAACCCTGGTTTCTAATTCAGTTGTTAATAAATTAACCTTTGTGCATGAATGATCCTCTCTGTTGCGGGGTTTTTTTTTTTTTTTGAGGATACAATCGATTTTAAGTATCATCTCTAAATGCATTATATAGTTCTTATGCTGTTTCTCTCTTACTCACGTTAAGTTGTTCTTCTAAAATTTTCAGATTAGCTCTTAAGGCATTCACAGATCAGAAAAGGCGATTCTTTCCTCACCTAGATGATGGACTAGATGGTCAAAGTACGGAATCAGTCTCAAAGAAACATCGCAATTCCCAAGTATCATCGACAACTCTTCTGGAAGATCTTAGTGATTGCAAAACATTATCAGATATTCTGACACGTTTTGAAAAAGAAATGCCAAATTTTAAAGTTTCCACATATGAACGGCTAGATTGGTTAAAAAGAGCTTCTTCACTACCAGCTTCAGCAACTGAGAATCTCATACAAACGTCAAAAGAGCATACTTTTCACACTTTGAATAAACTGAGGACTGGATCACAGGGGGCTGTTAACTCTGATAAGGTTGCTGTTATTGAGTTGTTGTTTCCATCTGTCTTCAGAGCTATAGTGTCATTGCATCCGGCTGGTTCTGTTGACCCAGATGCAGTAGCTTTCTTTTCTCCTGACGAGGTAATTTTGTTTATGAGATGTGAACTATTCTGGATTCGCTGCTGCTCACATTTGACAATTTTCCTGAATGTTAAAGTTACTTCACTTTACCACATTCATGCTGTGCAATTGAGATTTTAATAATTACTTAAAATTTGAAGTTTATACTGTAGGAGTTGCATTTTAGGGCATTATTGAGGTCTGCTTGCTCTATGTGTCCTGCCTATTTTAGCTTAAGTTATAGGTTTGGTTGTATTTTTGCCAAGGCAAATGGCACGTTGACATATATTCTCAACATGATTGAACTTTTGAAGTTGATTGACCAGTTGAATCAGTCCAGTTCTTAGCTCCATTTCTAGTTGATGGATCTTGATTATGCTGTATTTTTAGCATTGAACTGCAAAAAAATTAACGTTAAGGGTTAACTTTGTTTTGAGGAATGAACTAGTATCATAAGTTTGCATTTAAATCAGCATGATATTTTACAATTGCATATTCCTTTTAAGTTTGCATGCTGATGTTCTAGGCAAATTCCTTCATAAAATTAATATTCTGCATGGTGGAGTTAATGATGAATTGATATACGCTAAACACTTTACCTTGCTGAGGTTGATTCCCAATTGAATTGATGTGATGTCTAGAAGGGTAATGGCTTCTGAACTGTAATTGCAAAGGCATGTCAAATAGAGTAGTTATGATTTTGTCATGCATGGTTTCAGTTTTGCAAACAAGCTCACCGGAGCTTTGGACATTCAAGTCTGGTTTGGTAAAAATTTGTCAAGCTAGTGCTTGAAAGCTCAATTAAGCTTTTCAAATATAGTTTGCAAGTGGTTTGTTGTGACTTGGCAAACTAACTAGATCATTATGCAAGATTCTAAAGTACGTAATTAATGTATAGCAAACTACTACCTAGCTAGCATACATATATTAATGATTTTCTCCTTTCACATGAAGTGCATGTGTAAATATTTATAAATATAACTTTTCATTCAATAATTTTGCTTTTGCTGTTTCCTTTTTTTCCTGGCTTGTATTCCGTCCAGTATCTGCTTGTTTTTCTCTTTTGCTTTCCCTTTCTTACCTGGAAGGATGTTCCAGCTGCATTTAGCTGATGATTTGTCCTTATTTTATGCTGTCCAATAGGGAGGCAGCTATATACATGCAAGAGGATTTTCAGTGCACCATGTATTTAGACATGTCACGGTAACCATTGCTTCCCTCTGAATTAATTCTCAATTGGGGTTGCAGATGTGTGTGAACTTTTCTGTTCTAGCTAACTTCTCCTAAATTTCTAATCCTTTTGCAGGAGCATGCTGCTATGGCCTTGCAACATTTTCTTGGGATCAGGAGTGAAACAGCTCTGTATGTTCTTTTGGTATGAGCTGAATTCATGAATTTTGCTTTGATTTAGTTGTTCATTTTGTTATAAGGTGAATAAGTAACTCCTCAAGACATTTACTATGTTCTTTTTGATGCTTTTTGTTTTATCTAGCACTGGATATGCAGCTACCAAACATTGTTTACCAAAGTTTGCAGGTGAATGTCCCTTTCTTTTTGCCTTAATGGGTTTATGCAATTGCTTTCAGTTATTGACTCTTCAGTTGTTGCTGCAGTAAGTGTGGGCGGCAGCTGGCAATGGACCGAAAATTATCGATATTGCTACCTCCAGTCCATCGGCCTTATAGGAATTTTTCTCCTAACGTTTCCTCAATGCAACACATTTCCTCGACCAGGGACCAGAATTCAGATGTCCAAGGGGCTTACCACATTGGTTGCTTTTCTGAGGATTTGTAGTTTCACTCATTATAGCTTGCATAAGAAGTAGAAAGGTCAAGAAAATGTAGAACTTTTGCCTCTTAACCATGATGTAACATTTCCAGTTAAAATATAGTAGAAATGTGTTTTTTTTTTTTTTAATTTTCGCTTAGTCGGTTGTAGCTATTGCCCAGGTTGTCTTGGCACTATGTAAAATATTTCCATGATTTAATTTGTATGTTTCATTTTCAATATTTTGTAGTATAATTAAATTGGATGGCATCTGATAACTTCCAGAAGTCTCTTTGATTAATGTTATTCCACGCTACAATAGTGACCACATTTCGATAGTTTTGCTTTTATTCACCCTTGAGGTGTAAAGAGAAGTGGAAATTGTGTAAATGCCAAATTTAACGACCCCGTCATCACGCAACCCTCAATTTCTTTGCCACGTTGTTGCAATTGATTGGTGAAAACAAGCATATTTTCTCATCCATATGGGATCAAAGGCTAGAAACTACCCTTCCGGCTATCCTAAATGGGCAAGTATCTATCAGGCATTAATTTAGTAGAAATTTGTCTGCCCTGCTATATATATATATAAAAGAAAAAAAAAAGCATATATATACATATATATATATATATATATATAAGGAAAAAAAAAAAGCATATTTATCATACTGAATAAGACTACCACCCCTGTCAGATTGACCCACAAAGACAAAGCACAAGACTCATTTTGGCCTTCTGCTTCTTTGGCATGTGTCATGGTTTATCTTTTGGGTTAGACGACCTCATGGCTTCTGTTTCCAACTTGCGTTGCCAGTTGCCACTGGATTTCTATTTACATCAATTTCAGTGAGTCGGGCCCACCAGTTTGGAAGGAACAAGTGTATTGAATTCTCACTTTGCTCTTCATCATCTGCTGCTAAGACCGATGCTAGTTAATTACTTGTCAATCTTTGAACAAATAGAAATGCGTCTTTATTCATGGTTATAACCAGACAAAATATGTTTGGTTTATACACCATCACCATGAATGGGTGCTCTTATTTTCCTGGGAAGAATAACCATAAGAGCATGAAGAAATCTAAAATTTTAAATAACAAAAACCACAAAATCCTTCCAATGGGTGCTCTTATTTTCCTGTGAAATATAAAGATAAGAGCAATTAAGAATGTAGCAATATAATATTTAGCTAACTGCACACTGGAATTGTTCTCTAAACTCAAACGAGAAGTAATTCACTTCAGCAGCACTGAAAAGAATACGATGAACCACATGGACAGGCATCAACAAAATAATAGACATGAAGTTCACATTCATCATTTTTCTATATCTACATCACCAACAGCACTTAAAATCTCACAACACAAAATTCAAAGCCTGAGGGAGACTTCTTAAATATCCAGGACGCACAAATGGATCATAGAAGCATTCAGGGTACAATATATTAACATCAAATTCTATAACAAAACAACACAACTGACTATCTACACCTATCAAAAGAGCACTTGTTGAAGAAGGAAAGGAAGCTTTTTTTATTCTTTTTACCGACCATCCACAGAAGTGAAAGACTCTGCAAAGCCAGCAGGCCTTGCTGGGATACTACCTTTGCTGTCTTCTAAGTCCACACCACTGAAGTCTTTTCCTTCTGCTTCTTGCCAGCCCTTTACCATTTGGTTAAGAGGAAGGCTATAATCAATGCCACAATATTCTTCTGTATCATCGTCCAAAGGTTTCCACTTCTCGACAAGTGGTGCTAGCACATTCACAGCATGGCTCATATCTGGCCTTTGGCTAGGCTCTCTTGCTGTGCAGTGCCCAGCCAGTTCAGCAATGGTGGAGATACTTTCAAATGTTTCATCTTTCACATCAAGGGCAGGATCAATTGCAGCCTTAAGTTTCTCCTTGTCCGATTTGATATGCCAGAACCATGCAGCCAAGTACTGACTTTCCTCTGGCCTGTCCTCATCCAGTGCCATCAACCCAGTCAATAGTTCCATTAGCACAACCCCAAAACTGAACACATCAGCCTTGGTCGTGATTTTCCCCGTCACTACAAGAATAGGCATCAGAAAGTGTCAGTAGGATAGTAGAATAGCTCAAGGAGAATAAAATAAGTTCAATTTATTGGCAATAAAATTTTGGATGTTAACAGAATTTCAGGCGGCAAGGCTAGGTTAGATGAGGTGATTTCTTCCAGAGATTGTCATTTTCTATTGAATCAATACCAAGATATGTAACTTGGCATCAAATTTAAATATCCTAAATTGGGCAGGAAATTCCATCAAAATCAAGGTTGAGTTGAACTTGTAACTTTTAATCAATATCAACATTTCAATTACATTAAACTCAAACCGTATACAGAGAAAAAGATACGGCTTCAATCATTTATCTAAATATCGTGCACCAGCCACAATAATTTTATGAAGCAGTGCCATAAACAAACATGTTTCAATTATATTGAGCTAAAAATTAAAAGTATTAAACATTTGAAAAGAGAAAAAAGGGACAAAATAGAATGAGAGTAGAATGCTTACCAGCATATTCTGGAGCCAAGTATCCAAAAGTCCCAGCAAGCCTGGTTACCACAGATTTCTTTCCATCAGGAGCAAGTTTCACCAGTCCAAAATCTGAAACTTTTGCCCTGAAATCATCACCAAGTAATATATTTGATGATTTCAGATCTCTGTGTATGAAGCTTCTGTGAGCTAGATTATGAAGATATTCCATCCCTCTAGCAACATCCAAGGCAATATTTAGCCTTCTCTTCCAAGAAAGAGGCTCCAATTTCGAGCTTTTCCAGTGGAAAAGATGCTTACTGAGAGCACCCTGTGGCATATACTCATAAACAAGGATTCTCTCATTGCCTCCAATTGAATACCCCAAAAGTGATACTAAATGCCGATGTCTAACCTTTGAAAGAACAGCAATCTCAGCTTGGAATTCATCCAAGGCTTTGCTGCTAATAACACCAGCCTCCATTCTTTTTACTGCTATTTTTGTTCCATCATCCAGCTCCCCTTTGTAAACAACTCCAAAGCCACCGCGGCCTAGCTCATTCTCTGGGGCAAAATTCTTGGTGACATTTCGAAGAACTTGAACTGATATGACCAGATTTCCTGCTTCAATGACATGAGACTCACCAATACCACTACTGTTTCTGCTTGCAGAACCACTCCCAGTCATTGAAGTGCTTCCATTACCAGCACTAGCAACAACAATCTTAACCGTATTATCTGCATCAGAGGGATCTCTAGGATGAATGACTAGGGAACTAGGGACCTGGAAGGTGTCTTTCCTCTTCTTGCAATAATAAATGGATAGAGGAATCATCAGAATAGCAACAACTGCAAAACTTGCAACTGGAGCTACAATTGCAACTAAAGTGGACCTCTTGGGACTTTTTTGTTTACCTGGTACCACAGAGGAATCACCAGAAGTGGAATCTGTGCCATCAGTCCCTGAAGATGGGTGGTTGTGTGAATCTGAACTTCCAGATGATGGATTGTTATCCGGGGATGGTGTTGATTTGGGTGGAGCACCAGTTATTAGAGGATTCCCTGCAATGATGATACTCACTTTGGTAGAAAAGTTTGGCAATGGAGGGGAGATGTTATTGTTACTAAGATCCAAAGTTTCCAAAGAAGCCAAGTTAGTCCAATTGTCTGGAACTTTACCACTAAGATAATTACCCCCAAGTTTGATTTGACGAATAGAATATAGCTTTGCAACTGAAGGACTCAAAGTACCAGTGAGATTATCATTAGGTAAAATAATGGAAGCCACCTTATTGGCTTCACATCTTACCCCTATCCATGATAAACATGGATCATTACCAGTCCATGAAGAAACAAGTTTTTGAGGATAATTAAACCCATCAAGAAACTCTAAAAGTGCCATAACTTCTGGGGCACAAAGATCCTCTGCAGTGGATAGACAAAAAGGATTTGAAGCACAAGAAACCTTGGCTGCTTTAAACTTTGGAATTGGGCCCATTAATTGATTGTTGTTCAAATCTAAGTTCTCTAGTGACATATTTGCCAAACTGTCAGGAATTAATCCAACTAGTTTATTGCTGTTCAGATTAAGATCCTTCAAAAGAGTCAAATTACCAATGCTCTCTGGAATTTTACCTGTGAACTGGTTCCCATGAAGCCATAGAACGCTTACTGATCCCATTGTAGCAACCACATCAATAGTACCAGTCAAACCACCACCATTTTGATTGTTTAACCATAGGTTCTGTAAAGACATGCCGCCTTTAAAGCTACCTGGAAGTTCACCAGATAAATTATTACCTGAAAGTTTCAGGTTCTTCAGGGACAACAAATTCCCCAGAAAATCCGGTAAAGGACCAAACAGATTACAAGACATACAAGAAAGATTGGTCAATTGTGAAGAATCTTGCAAAGCTTTAGGGAACATCCACCCAGTAGTGGCATTAAAAGGGTTGTCATCCAATGCCAAGACTTGTAAATTTGTTAAACCATTAAAAAAATCAGATGGAATAGAATTGAACTGATTGTAATCCAAATAAGCATACTGTAGACTCGCCAACCCACTGAAGGATGGTAAAGGCCCAGTGAACTGATTCCTTTGCAGGCCTACGTTTTGGAGCATGGTCAGCTGGTTGAGATTTTGAGGCAAAGTACCTTTCAAACTCATATTTTGAACCTGAATCTGGGTAACCCTTGGACCATTGCAGTGAACATGTTTCCACGATTGACCACATGGATCATCACCGGTTACGGGCCACTCTAACAGCTCTGGATTCTCTAACCCATCTCTGAATGCTTTGAGAATAACCAAGTCACTGGGATCTGTTTCACTATATACCACAGTAACAAGAAAAAGCAGAGCTAAAACAAGCTTTATGTGGCTGTTTCTCATGGCAGCAGATCTGTGGAGTTGCATTTCTCTTCGTCGATAACCCTTCTAACCAGGAAAGAATGAGAAAAGGAGCTTCCTTTTAGCATCAATGGCTGATTCTTGAAATACCCATCTCGAATCTTGCATGGAAGTGACCAAAAACACAAAAAATCAAAATTTAGACTGCATGGAGACTAACTGTAGAGCTCCTTCGTTGTGATGTGTGCCTGATGGCCAATGGAGACCTCAAAAAAACAATCAAACTTTAAAACTGATAAAACTCCATTAGAAATAGATTTTTGAAGAGTGAAGAGAAACATTAAATTGAAGAAGAAAATAGATCAAATTTTGAGTAAATTGAGACCGAAGTTCAAAAGAACAAATAAATGGCTGATGGTTTATTACCATTGTTCTGGAAAGTAGTTCGCCACACCTACATTTCTTTTTAGTTGTCTCTGTCTAACATCCACTGTACCAAACTGGCGCTTACTCATATATCATATTTTTGTCTTCGGAATAATATATAATTTTTTTTATAAAAAGTTAGATGGTAATTTTCTAAAAAAATATAATTTTACGTACATCAAACTAGATTAATATAACTTGATTAAAAGAATAATTTAATTTAATCAATAATATGTATTTAGTGAAATAATTTATTTATAACAAAATTATATTATAATATTAAAAAAATAAACAAATAGAACTAACATAAAAAAACTAATAACTTATTATTTTTCTTTTCCATTATATATTTTTTCTATAAAATAATATGTTATAATAATAATAATATAATTATTAAATTATATATAATATAATTACTGAATTATTTAATATGTATATATATAATAATAATAAAATGTTAGATGATAATGGTAGATATGTTTATTATTAATATAATTTTTATAATATGTATATATATTATATAATTCATTTGTGTTATGTATTTAAATATAATTTTAGCTAATATTTTTTATTAATACAAGCTTATATTTTTATATTATTTTATATTTTTTAACTATTTTTTTAATTAATTTTATCAAATATTTTTAATTAAATCAGCTAAATTATTATTTAGTTTATACAAGCATGCAAAAGTATATTATAATAATTTCTTTTCTAATTTACCCTTATCCTTTTGGCTAAATGACCTGTTATGTCCTTGTCTAAAAAATCCTACGTCTTTCGACCTCTATCAATTTTGTCGTGCAATTTGGCTGTCCAATTCTCCCACCTCTCATGTCCCTCTCCAACGTAGGCATAACTGAGTTTAAGAAGGCTTCCATTAGCTTCATTTATAGGTATTATTTTTCCTCCCTACTAATTTATTTTCCTGGGTGAATCGTGCAGTACTTTTTTTTTTCCTGACAGCTTTTACCAGGGAGATATGCGTGTGTTTGTGCATGTATATGGAGATGGTTCACCCTTTATACATGAAAACAAATGAGGTACTACTAGGCTTAGCCTTTGAAGTTTGTTGTTGGCTTAAAGTGGGAACTTTTGCAATTAACTTCAACCTGTTCATGAAGGAAAAAATTGGGAATATTGCATGTTTTAGAAGTCTATTATTTTTCTTCTTTCAATGCTCACTCAAGCAAATAAAATGGTACTTGAGAAATTCATGTAAGAGGTCAGAAACAAGTTTCATCAACTGTGTGATGGAGCTTTTGTGCTTGATCAGATGTGTGAGCAGGGCAATTCATTTATAATGTTAAATTCTTGGATAATAACTTAATAATACGCAATATTCTATTTAACAGGGCAGGATAGATCAAATGGGTCAAATCAAGGAGGACCAATTCAAAGAGCTTCAGCTTTAGCTGCCTTGTATTCTGCATTTAGTTCATCCTCTGCAAACAAATTTGCGCCTTCAAGACCAGTCGGAACAGGACAGGATCACAAAGAGCTGTAGTTGTAGCCGTAGCCGCACTTTCACAAGTTTCTACTGCTGAAAAGAAGAAAACGCCTCAAACTTCTCCTTCACACAGTCCTCCCCCAGAATCTAACATTTCTCGTAATTTTATATTTCATATAATTTTAGAGTATTATATAGTATTTTTTTTTATTAATAATAAGTACTCCTGAATATACAAATTTAGATTTTTAATGTTTAAATACTTTTATTATTTTTTATTGATATTATTTATTATTTTGAATTGAAATATCTCATTTAATTTCATATATATATATATATAATTCTTTTGTATTATGTAATTAAATGTATTTTATTTTTTATTAATATAAACATTTTTTTTATTTCATTTTATATTTTCAGCTATTTTTTTAGCTAATTTTACCAAACACTTTTAACTAAATTAACTAGATTAGTATCAATCATATTTTCAACTATTATATTATTAACTATAACTAGATTATTAGATAAAAATTAAATTATCGATCAACTAGTTTTACCGAACAAGGCTTTAACAAGCCCTCATCAACTCATCCAAATGATGAAACATTTACGTAAATATTACTCATCAAATATCATATATTAACTTGAATAAATAATTAAAAAAATTATAATATAAATGTTGATTACTGAATAATTGTTGAATTATTCTTGTGGTAATTGCTATAAAATGTTATGGAAATTATAACCAAATTTCTATTTTAGTATATATTTATTGCAATGCATCCACCAAGAAATATGCATGTATGTCTCTCTTTTGTCTATATAAATAGTACATACATCACCACCACACCACATGTTGCTAATTAACAAATAAATCTTACCATATTAGCATTGTTATTTACTAATTAGCTCAGTAGTAGGATAACAAATTTTTTTTATTAAATTCGGATTGTGTAATTATTTATAGTTAATTAAATCATAAGCTTGTTATTATATTGAAAATATAATTTAATGTAATTTCATATTTATAATATAATAATTTATATTAGTAGGGTAGTTTGTTATTGTACTTTTCGAAAAAATTTTATATTTTTAATTTTTTCGAAATTTTAAAAATTATTTTTTGATATAAATAAATATTTTTCTAAATATATATATATAAAATAATTTATAAAAAATTAAAAAAATTAATTAATTAAATAAATATATTTAAAATATATTTTTAGAATACTTGCCTGCAATCAAGATAAAATTGAATGGCAGTATCGTAAATATAAAGCAGAAAGGAAAGTGAGCACGTGTCATGCGACAATTACGGAGGCAGAACAGCCAACGACTACATACGATCATTAGCTCGCGATGCGGACACCGGTCTCGCGATCTTTTCGACGTGAAACTACCAAAATATCCTCTATTTTTTTTTCAAGAGTTAATTTTACATTTTTTACTTTTATAAAATGAGGACAAATGCTTCATTCTTATAGAAAATATCTGACTTTCATTCGTATGTTTATTTTTTAAAATATATTTTGTAGGGATTAAAATCAAGTTTACGAGGATGTGAGAGATTTCATTTAAGTTATCTCATCGACATCCATCAATATTTATAAAAATTTAATATATTTATAGCATATATATAAAAAAATTTCATATTGTACGGTTCACAACCTATTTAAGTATTCTAATAAACTAAAAAAAATGTATTGAATTTATGATGTACCTTATTACATCAATTTCATAGTAGATATGTCAATTAAATTATTACATCCTATCATTCAATAATATTTAACATTTTTTAATTATCTATAAATATTAATTATTTTTTTACATATTTTACCCTTATTAAAACTTTCTCTTTCATACATAACTACTGATCATAACTAATTGGTGAATATAGTACTTATTTAGCATTACATTTAAAAAAAAGTCATTTTTAGAAAAAGGTTTGCATTTTTATTATTTTTTTAGTTTTAAAAATTATTTTTCGTTGAACTAAGTATATAGATATTTTTTTCAAAAGTATTTTAAAAAAAATATTTTATAAAAAATAAAAAAAATTGGTCAATTAAATATCGAGATCTTAATAGCAATTCAAACACTTCTTAATTATCTATATTAATATAGTATTTTACTAATATTTTAGAAGATGTTTGTAATTGCTGTATATGATTTCAAAAGTAGGTTTTGAATTTTTTTATTTAATTTTTTATAAATTATTTTTTAAATATATTTAAAAAATATTTATTTATTTATTTTTATCCAAAACAGATTTTTAAAAATTAAAAAAAAATATATATATTTTTTTCAAAAAACACTTTTTCCCAAAAAAAACGTTCATTCATGTTTTACTTAGAAACAAAATGTTGTCACATCGGTAAACACTCTCACCTAATGCTAATTGATTGAAGAGATACAACACTTTATTGTCCGAAAAGATAATGTAATGAAATATAGCTGTATCAAACTATACAATGTGGACTTACCCTGGAAAGGAAAAAGGAGGAAAATGACTCGTTATTAAAAAATTAATAATCTAATTAAATGATTTGTTAGTTTAATATGGGAAAATTATGAGGATGAGCACACTTATATTAAAACAAAATAATTAAAACGGATGTCGTTTTCATTGGATGGAAGTATAGTATATCTGTCGGTGATGAAACACTGAATTCATTGCATGCTGTGCCTCTATAATTAGGTAATTTCGGTTGTAATTGAATATTCTAACCAGTAACCACCATCGGAATCAGTATATTTACCACCAAAATTTGTGCACCTAATTAATTGAATAAAAAAGTCATTCGATTACCAGTTTTGTCACTATTGCAAACTCGAATGCATCCTTGAAATTCTCCAATTTCACCCTCTCAATAATTTAAGAAAGAAAAAACAGAATTCATATTGATAACAAGAATTATAAACTGCCGAGTTGGAATCTTCAATCAAATCCTTTATAAAAAAAATTATATTTATAGTTCAATCAATTAACAATATTAAAAATTAACGTATCCATTTTACATTTTTTATTATTCTTAAAGTGATATGAATTTTCTTTTTCTTTTTTTTTTCATATGGATATTATAGTGTTGTAAATGAAAGTTCGTAACATTTAATAACTGAAAAATGCAATAGAAATTACAATAAAAAGAAAGTAATTAGCATCTTTTTTATATAAAAAAAAAACCCATTATGTTCCTATTCTTTGGTGTTTTATTTAAAAGTAGGTAATTTTATGGTATTCTCCATGAATAAAATATTTTTCCCATTACTAAAATTTATCATCCAGCTAATTTGCCAAATAAAAATTGGAAAATAGGATAATGCATTTAAATAAAATTGAAAAATTGGACCAATCATAAGGTTAGTTCCAAAGCACCAATTAAGGTGGGACACATGTACTCTGTTTTTATTAAGAAATTTGAATTAGTAAATTTACAATATTATTATTATTTTGGTTGATTCCGAAATTCTTGTTTGTAAAGGCTGGCGGTGCAAAGGTAGCTTTTGATTGGGTCTTCAAAGCAAACAGACAAAAGTGGGGTCCAATATCTTATGCTAAGCTTTTTGTTTTGTAATAAAAATTATAAAAAACTACGTGGCTTATATCCAAAGAGTCAAAAAGTTTGAGCCCACCCACCTCTCTCTTTCATTTTGCTTTTTTTTTCTTTTTCTTTTTTTAATTTGTCTATTCATTAATTGGATCTATTATTATTTATTATTCAATATCTCAAATTTTCCTTTTTGGTATACTATGAAGTGCGAAATATGGTTTTGATGTCTAATATAATTTAATTAATTATATACTGTTTAAGTTGTTATATTATAGTGTATTTTCTAAAATTTTAATTATTTACAGGAGTTAATTAATAAATGGGGAATATTTTGAATTCATGCGAGGGAGAAAAATCAGATGATTTGTGCAACAAAAACAAATAGTCTAAATTCAAAGCATCTGTTTAATTAATCTTAATTAAATATAAACGTCATAACCATCGAATCTTAATTAAATTCCAAATCCTGATTTATGACTAAGTATGACCAGGTTGTCAGATTTATAATTGAAAATTTTAATTGCATTCCCTTCCTTATTTAGCTTTCTTTGTGATTTAAAACTCACAATAATTAACCAGTTTTTTTATGTTAAGATTTACATTACAGTTTAAGGATACATTTGAAATTGAATTTGGAAAAAAACGTTCATCAGAACAAAATTTATATTTCCAACTTTTTTAGTTTTAAAAGCTATTTTCGGATAAAAATTGATAAATAAATATTTTTTCTATGAATATGTTTTAAAATAGCAGTTTATAAAAAATTAAAAAAAAATCAGTTAATTAAATAAAAAATTTAAAATATATTTTTAGAACACTTAATAACAATTCTAAATGCTCTCTAAAATTAGTAATCAATTGAAACTAGTTCAATACTTCAATTAATTCATGAATTATAAAATTATAACTTCTTACAATTTAGATCTCTAGTCAAATTGACTTGAATTTAAATTTGAATCATTTTTTGATTTGGATGTATTATCCTTAGATATGAGTCATGCTAATTGTTTCAATTTTATTGAATGTTTTCATAAACTTCAATCGGTCCGGTCTATGCGACATACAACTCAGAATCTAAATTAGCGAATGTTACAAATAGTAATAGCAAAGGAGAATATCATAAATTCAATACCATACAAGGTTGGTGGAATGGAAAAAGAATATCATAACATAATCTTGGGATGAAGAGGAACTAAGCATTTTTTTTAGGGGGGTTGCGGGAAAAGAAGGAACATAAAGAATAAAATTTGATTGGAAAGAAAGCGAGTAGTGCTATGTATTTCTTACTGTTATAGGGCCATCAAAAGAACCGAAAGCAATTACAGTCAAAGAGTCAAAGTCACTCAACCCAAGCCAAGAGTAAATCACTCATCATATTTCCCGCTGATCACACCACCAATTATATTTCCCCAATTACGGGGTTGAATTGTGGCCTTAAACATGGTGTTCAACAATATAGGCGAAGTAAATTATTCAACAGCAGGTGCTTATATTTTGTACTGTTAAAAAATGAAAATCACTAGTGATACTATCCATCCCCTGGCTAGTTTTGATAAAGGGCTTTTTTTTTTCTTTTTTTTTTTTTATCAAGGTCTATTCTATTCAACTGAATTTGAGAGACTACTAGTTGTAGGAGGAGACATTTGCTATGAAGCTATTTTAAAACTTTTTTAAAGAAATATTTTATTCTCTTTATAATTATTTTGGGCATGTAATAGATTAATCATATTAATTCCGATTATATACATATAATATTATTGTGAAAATTGAGACCACAAGTCCTTTTGGCCCATTATCATTGTTGGAACTTTGAAGTTATAAATGGGATAGTGTTCCAATACACAGTCAACTTCAACCAACTAGGGATAGGGAATATCCCATAATTCGTGCATTACAACCTGTCCAAGCTTTTCGGTAAAGTAACTCATGCTCTAGCTTATATGGAATCAAACACACATGGCCTTCAACCCATTGATATCTTGAATGTTGATGTTGTTACCCAAAAAAACAAACATTTTGGTTATGTTTGGAAAGAGAATTTTGAATAATTTGTGAATTTATATTAAATTTATCGTTTTGTCTATTTAAAAAAAGTTAAAATTTGTAGATTTTAAAAAAAAATTTATCTACAATTTTTTTATTTTTGAAAAATTTGATTTCCCACTTGAAAGGTGAAAAATTTCAAAATATATAAATTTTGATCGATAAAAAACTGTTGTCATATTTTTATATTTCAGGATTGTCTCTAATTAATTAATAATATTCTAAAACTATTTTTAATCTTAATAAACAAAAAATCAATTTTCTTTTAATTTCAACTAATTGCGTTAACTTTATTATTATTATTATTTTGCATAATATAGTGTTAAAATGTATCAAATTATTAATAAAAAATATTTGTTAGTAATGCAATTAAATATTATAACGGTTTATTTTTTATTTTTCAATTCTTACAATAACCAGTTTTATTTTAAAGTTTTTAAGTATATAACGGATTTAATTGTATATGCTTAATTAATAATAAATTATCAATATTTAATAAAGGTAAAATTTGAAATTAATTGTTAAATTAATGAATTATGGTCAGTGAATAAATATAAGTATAATATTTTAATAAAAGTTATTATGTCATTAATTTATAAATTTTATAGTCAAACCAAATAATAAATTTTTAAAATTCATGAATTTGATAATCTATAGATTCAAAATATTTTAAAATCTCACAAGAAAATATTTAATTAGTTAAAATATTTAAATTCAATTTTTACAGTGGCGTGGGGGAAATAGGCAGTAAATTATGGAGACTATAATCGGTACAATCCAAGACCATCTGGAGACAAAATAACGACATACTCATCAATCACTTGCACAAATGGCTGCATTTCTCCTTCCATGGTTGGGGTGAATTTTAATGGTAGTTTAACTATGTAAATTATAATAATTTAGTATTTTAAAAATTATTTATAACATAAAATTATATCAATTTTTATTTTATAATTAAAATGATTTTTAAAAAATATAATTATTACAATTTATACAATTTGAGTACCATTAATAAAATTCACTCTCTATGATTGGTATGATATATTATTATAAAATATATAAATATCAATTTACTAATTTATATATATTATTTTATTTGATAATTTACTATTAATTTTATTAATAAATAAAAGAGAAAATAATTATTTATTTCCTATAATTTGAAATAATATACTTATACATTTTTTTATGTTTGAAAAATATACGATTTGCTCTATGAAGTTTGACATAATACATTAGTACCTTTTAAAGTTTAAAAGTTATATTATTTATCTCCTGAAGTTTTTATATATTATACTAATATTTCACTGCAAATTTGATTTATTAAACTAATACTTCCAAATAAAAAAAATATTTATTTTTACTAATATATTATATTCTTTTTTAAATTTCAGAATATATTAGTATATTATATCAAATTGTATATTTTTTAATGTATTATATCAAATTATAGCCTAAATAAAATTATAACATTTCAATATATAATTTCTAAGTGGAAGACAAAATTCATATGGGCTTGTTGTAGACAGGCGCATACTCCCTCGCATCTTTTCTTGCTCCTGAAAACACATGCACTGATTTTCTAGACAGATTGTCCTTACAGCTTTTAGTTCAATAATTACAAGGAAATAATGCTTGAAATTTTGATTTTTAACATTTTATATTGCCTAGAACACTATTCTAAAAATATAAAGGAATTTTACTCTTTTTAACAGTATCAAGTTTGAGACGACTAGTAAATACAGAAAAGTAAATAAAAAAATAAATAAATTTATATTAAAATTTCATAATGGCATTGAGGCTGAGAATTTAATAAGATAGGATAAAAATTAAAACATCTATTTTTATTGTAAGATTAGCCCTGGGTTGTTTCGGCCTACAACCGTTTGTGTTGGGCCCAGTCTAGTACTCAGTAACTTTTTAAAAAACGGGCTGTTTTGGTTTTTATCAACAAAAAAAAAACTATTTATGGATTTCAAAATTCTTATTATACCACTAATATTAAATTAAATAAATAAATCTCAAATCCCTAAAAACATGTCCAATCCATATATTTTTATAAGAATTTTTATTTCTCTCGTCTGAAATTTCATCTTTTTTTTTTTTCTGTTATACAAATATCCAAATTACCTTGCTTTATTTTTTTATAAACTTTTTTTATTTTATTTCTTTCAAGAGACCATAAATTTTTAATTTTATGTATCGGTTATTTTCTTCTTAATAACTATCGTGATATATGAATATTTTTATATTTGTCATACCTACAAACATACACTGATATATCATTTATGATGTTAGAAAATTTTTTTATATAATATTATTAAGTTCATGTGTTACAAGATTTCATATTATATAAACTTAATATAACCTACATAAAACATACATATAACATGTTTTGTGTGGCAATAACAATTTTTATATATTTTGATTTCTAGAAAATCGTATCATATACAATACATATAATCTAATATAATCTACATATAACATATTATCACATTGTCAATCAATTTTTTCATTAATATATACTCAATGTCATAACAGCACAAATTTTATTTATCATACTATCTACAATGATATACATATATATAAGGTTTAGAATATTACATATTCGTTCGTTTTTTGAATTTCTTTATTTTTTTTCCTCTAATTTTGTATTGTATAAATGTTATAATTATTTGGTGTTAATAAAACAAATTAATTATTTATTTTTTACAATTTTAAACATGTTATATAATTATGGTATTGTTATTTGTAAAATATTTATTGATTCATTGATATTAAGAAGTTAATCTAAATTTTAAAATAAATAGCTGTCATAAAAATTTTTTTAGAACTAAAGCGTACTATAAAAATAAAAATATAGATATATTTAGTTGGAGATAATAATTTATTTTTTATATTAGATTTATTTCAATAATTATAAATAAATAAGGATATTTGTGTAAGAAACTACCGACCCGATATAAACCAAGCAATCCGAATTTATGCCGATAGAAACATTTAACATTCACCTCCTTCGCCGAACCAAAAGCCCTTCATTTAGGGTTTCTATCTGCTGCCCTTTACTCTTCTCTGCGTAAGAACTGATTTCAAAAGTGAAGTCGCCATGGTTAGTGCTCGAACTTATCACTTTAAATGATTATTAATTATACTTATGATTTGATTATTTGGTTTCTGATTTGTTCCGTTTAATTATAAATTGATGATAGCCGCAAGGAGATTACATAGAGCTACACAGGAAGAGGCATGGGTACCGCCTCGACCACTTCGAGCGCAAGCGCAAGAAGGAGGCTCGTGAGGTTCACAAGCGCTCTGAACGGGCCCAGAAGGTCTGATTCTTGGCTGATTTTTATTTTCTTTTGATGATTGATTTATGGATGATTTGGATTTTCATTTTTTGTTTTCATGCGGAAACAGGCATTGGGTATTAAGGGTAAGATGATTGCGAAGAAGAACTATGCTGAGAAGGCCCTCATGAAGAAAACGTCAGTACTTGCTATCACTTAGTTTGTTTCTATGTTATATTTTGCATCATTAATCCATAATGTCAACTTTTACTGTACTTGTAACTGCTATGCAGTGTGCAAGGTTGATTACGAGTTGATTTTCCTATTAATTAAAATCCATAAGCACTCGCATGGAAGATATATATTTTTCCCAGTTATTAATTGCCTTTTTTTCAATTTTTATTGTAACATGAAGAGTTCGTAATTCCTTAAGGTATAGTATAATGAGATACCAATAATTAGAAATCAAGTATGAATGCTACCATAGCTATTTTTGCATTGATCAGTTTGCCAGATTTTAACTGCACGATATGCAGACAGGATCTTTTATCTGGGTGATCTTAAGTCATTCCTGTATTATAAAATGAGGGCATGGTCCTTTCTGTTTTGACTTCTTGTTTGTTCTCTTTTTGTTTTTTAAAAAAAATTTATTTTTCCTGGATGAGCTGATCTTACCATTCATTTGCTTGGAAATGTATTTCCATCTTTTAGCCTGTGGGTATGCAGTTGTACTGCATCTGGGTATTCTATGATATTATCACTAGTTACTTGATCATGCCCTCTTTTTGAATGAACAGTTATTGACTGTTTAGTTTTTGAATTATTTTGTTCTATGTCAATAGATTGGCCATGCATGAGGAGTCAACATCCAGGCGCAAGGTGGATGATGATGTTCAAGAAGGAGCTATTCCTGCTTATCTGCTCGATCGTGAAAATACAACACGAGCAAAGGTTAAGTTTTTGTGCATGTTTGGCTATTACAAGTTTAGTTAAGTAACATGTGCAAGCATCGGCATCTAGACATGTCGAATGTGAATATGTGTATCAGTGTATGACATTATGCTATATGCAGCTTTTGAACAATACTATAAAGCAAAAGAGGAAAGAAAAGGCTGGGAAATGGGAGGTTCCTCTACCCAAGGTTAGATGGCATTTACATCGTTTTGGGGTTTTTTAACATCTAGCTGGTGTCTTATCCTAGGGTTGTTTGTTATTGGGTGCTATTCCTTTACTTCCTACATTTTTTGACTATTACGTTGCACATCTACTAACGATACTGTACATAATTGGACTTCCTCCTCTTCTCTAGGTGAGGCCTGTTGCAGAAGATGAAATGTTTAAAGTGATCAGATCTGGCAAGCGCAAGAGTAAGGCATTTTGCTCACTGTTTTCATTTGATAAAAGCTAATGAGAAACAGAAAAAGAGGAAGGCAGCATTTTTATCCTTTCTTTAAATTTATCTTCAATTCTCCGTAGAAGCTGGGAACTGCATGTACTGGTTCTCATTACACTCTACTATTCTGTTTGGCAGCCAAGCAGTGGAAAAGGATGGTCACCAAAGTCACGTTTGTGGGACCAGGGTTTACAAGAAAACCTCCCAAGTATGAGCGTTTCATTCGTCCTTCAGGATTGCGTTTTACAAAGGCCCATGTCACTCATCCTGAACTCAAATGCACTTTCAATCTTGAAATCATTGGAGTGAAGAAAAATCCAAATGGTTCAATGTATACATCTCTTGGTGTTATGACCAAGGGAACCATCATTGAGGTAATATAAACATATACGAGTACATATATATAAAATTTTAGTTCACCTGTTTCTGGGCTTCACATTTTTTCTTATGAATTTCAGGTGAATGTCAGCGAATTAGGTCTTGTAACACCTGCTGGAAAAGTTGTGTGGGGTAAGTTAGTTTCGTTGAACCTTTGTTGTATATGTGAAGATCCTTTTAAAACATCTTTTGTTGAAGCGTTTTTCTTATTGCTTTGGGATGCTGCAGGGAAATATGCTCAAGTAACAAATAATCCAGAGAATGATGGTTGCGTAAACGCAGTTCTTCTTGTCTAGGAGATCAGTAAAACAGAAGATATGGATCAACGTGGATAACAAACTTGTTAACTGTTCGACTTGCGAGCATCTGAAACGGCTCCGTTTCATAAATACAGTTATTTTCTTTCGTAATGTCAAATTTGCCCATTTTTTAGTTGGATGTGGATATTTTATCGGGCTGTTGTCAATGCCGAATGGTTTTGACAGTGACAGAAATTTTCCGCGAGATTATGTTATAATGATTTTTGTGAATCGTGTCTCATGCTGTTACGTCTCCTCAACGATAGATAAGAGTAGTTTGGCGGGATATGAGATGCAAGCTTGGACATTTTTATTTTGCTCTCTCAATTAAAAGGTGAGAACTGTTTGTCTAGGAATCTTATTGCCCTCTCAATAATCACAGGATGGAAAATATGGTAACAACCTTGCATCATACACATGGTAAATGATAGGTGAATGATAAAAATGAAATCTTAGTCAAACCAATTACTTAATATCAATATATTCATGGATACACTGCCTAGCAACGGGAGCCGTGTGCTCCATTAAAACTCATTCCTCTATTAGAACCTGTTTGTTTCATGCAAAAAAGGTTCAGGAATAGGACCCATTCCCTTTTCTAATGTTTAGTTCTGTAAAATAAGTTCAGGAATGGAAATCCCATTTCTAAGGAATGGAAATCACTCATTTCTTGACATGTGGTCTTCAATCAAAACTCAATTCACATTTGAATAAAAAAAAAAAAATCTCTCTTTCTATTCGATTGACTATGGAGTATCGCTACCGTCTTCGATATGAAGAAGAAGATCCATTGAACTGAGTGGTTTGTAATTATTGTTCAATTGTTCAAGCAAGAGATGCAATTCTCGATATGAAAGGTTTATACGAACTACGGGTTAGGATTTTTAAGTTTTTTTTTTTCCAAGTTTATTGTTGTTTAGGGATTTCATAACATTAGTCAACCTTCCACCCATACCTTTTTCCTTCTCACTATTTGGATCTCTTTGCCTTAGCTTTCTATTGATTAGTTTCGGTTTTCTGGCTTCTGGGTTTAGACAAATCTTTGAGTGCTTTTTTATGCACAAATGGACAAATCTTTAGGTTTGGAGTAGTAGGTTTACCTCCTAGGGAATGTTGCACACATAAATCTCCAATTTGATTTTATATTAATTTTGAATTTTAACATGTTTTTACATTGTAGTTTTATTCATTTCATTTTTATGAGTGATTAATTTTGTACTCTGAAATTCTTTCTCATAGCAATGTAAACCAATGACTTTCTAAAATTTGAAAGATAGCAATAACGAGCAGTTTCTTTCTTTTGTAATTTGAATTGAGATATAGTTTATGAGAGTTCTAATATAGTATTGAGTTTTGTAATAAATACATAGTCTTTCCTTGCGATAGAAATTGAATATTACTCTTTTGAATATTTTTATGTGATGTCAAAAGATGTCTTTTTAGAACGGAAAATTTTGCTATTGAACAAGTTTTATTTGATCTAGACAGTGGAAAAGAGTTCATATTCTATGAGTACAATATAAGTGTTGATTCATATAGGTAAAAACTTTGCAATGTCATTTTAATGCAGATATGGTTATAGCATATTAGATTAGCAGCATATAAAATTTCTCTAAAAATAGTCAGTCTATCTCCTATGAGCTCATATATATGATTATAGAATTTGCAAATGTATTGTTATTTGTGATCTCTAATGCTATGCGTGATCATATCTTTTTTCTTATATATATTCAATGACTTACAATATTATGCATGTGCATTCATATAATTCCTTGCATAATAGAATTTGTGCTATAAATTGCGAGGAAAGTTGCAGCACTAATGTTTTTACATTACCTAGTGCTATAATTTGAGTTCATAATGTTGATCTTCTATGCATATATACATTTGCTTTCTCTAATAGAATTTAGCCTTTAACTGTACTTTTTTCTACAGAAGTTTTGAATGCACTATACTCTTGCTTAGTGTGAATACAATGCAGAAGAGTTTTGTGGGATTTCGTCTTGCTTATTGGGTTGCACTATGCTGTAAATGTGTTGTTAAATTTGGGTGCTTGATAGTTATGGCAAAGAGCTATTGCAGCTAAATTGTTTTTGATTGTTATGTGCACCTTATATGCATGTATATGTTTAACAATCGTGCATATATGATTAATTCATGCATAAATATGTCTGTTAACAGACATATTCTAATTAACTTTTTTTTTTAAAAAAAATGTCTCGTTTAGGTCTCTTTTTAAGAAGGAAGCAAAATTCTGAACGGTTGCAATTTTTAATTGTCATTATCACTATTGTTTTTACTATATATGTCCTTTGGTACATGATGGGTGCAACTATTATTAGTGGACCTAAACTAAGAGAGAGAGAAAAAATAAAACGAGGTTTCGATTAGCAAATATAAGTATGCTAATAAAAGGAAGTAATGAAATATATAAGAGTGAACTTCATATGAATAGACAAATATTTGGCATACTTTGTGAGATACTTAGAGATATTGGGAGTTTACAAGGAACTAGAAATGTGTTATTGGAAGAAATTGTTGCTATGTTTCTATATATTTTATCCCATCATAAAAAACATAGGATGATTTCCACATATTTCATTAAAAGTGGAGAAATTGTGAACTGCTAGTTTAAACATTGTTTAAAGGCTATTCTGAAGTTGCACACTGAGTTATTGAAAAAGGCTACACCAATTATTGATGATTGCATAGATGATAGGTGGAAATACTTTAAGGTACATAAAATAAATATACTTTAATTTATAAAATTTTTATAGATTAAATCGATACATGTCTTTTTTCTATTTATGTAGAATTGTTTAGGAGCACTAGATGATACTTACATTAATGTCTTAGTGCTTGTTAAGGAGAGACATAAATATCGAATAAGAAAAGGTAATATTGCAATGAATGTCTTAGGTGTTTGTTCACCTGATATGCAATTTATATGTGCTACCTAGTTGGGAGGGTTATTCGAGATGCAATTTCTAGGCCTAACAATTTAAAAATCCCTCAAGTTAATACCAACTAATAATACCTCTTTAATTAATTAAAGAGTTGTCTAATAGGACAACACGTTAAATATATTGTATGTGAAGGTTGTTACTATTTGGTGGATGCCGGATACACTAACGGCGAGGGATTTCAATTTGAAACATTCAAGAGCTAAAAATGTTATAGAAAGATGTTTCGGTTTGTTTAAAAGGAGATTATCTATTCTTATAAGTTGCTCATATTATCTGATTAGAACCTCATGATGTATTATTATGGCATGTTGCTTATTACATAACTTGATTAAGAGCTAAAAATGTCATAGAAAGATGTTTCGATTTGCTCAAAAGGAGATGATCTATTCTTAGAAGTTGCTCGTATTATCCGATTAGAACCTAATAACGTATTATTATGGCATGTTACATAACTTGATGAAGAGATACATGCCAACAAATATGGAAGAAGCTTATAAAGAACATATAGAAGACTATTATAGTAATAGTGAAATTGAAATGGAGTTCATTTAATTTATAAATTTAAATTAATACAATTATTTTTTATTACAGTTTTTTAAATTAAATATATATTAAAAATTAATTAAAAAAGTTAATTCTCATTCTCATTCCAATGTTTAACCAAACATATACAAATGGAGTTCCATTCTCATTCCTTAGTAAATAAAAATGAATCAAATATATTAAAATTAATAATTCTCATTTCTATTCTCATTCCTACCCTTTAACCAAACGGATCCTAAGAGGGTGTTTGATTCACAAAAAAAAATAAATAGAAATGAAAATGAGAATGAATGATTCCCATTATTAATATTTGGTTAGAAAAAAATTAATGGAAATAAGAATATGATTATGAGAATCACCCATTCCCCTATCATCTCTGGAGAGTAAAATTTTTCATTTCAATGGAAATCAAGTTTAATTAAATAAATATAATCATTTTTTTAATTTTTTAATATACTCTTAATTAATGTTAGAAGATATTATAAAAAATACACAATTTTAATAATATTATTTTTTAATAATGATAAAAATAAAAATATAGTTATTTTAAATAAATATAATTTATATATAATTTAAGTTTAAATAATTCGAAAATCTATTCTATATTATTTTGTAAAAATTATATTATTTTATTGCTGATCAACAAATTTATATTTCAAAATAAATATATTTATATAAATATGATTATTTAATAAATAATGTATAAATTCAATTTTATTCTCATTATCATTTCTCGATAAAAATGAACCAAACATGCATTTTTATTTCAATGCCATTCACACCCTTGAAGCAAAGGTCCTTAAGTTTTAATAGCCATCGAACAATGTAACGCGCAGATTTATCTTCTTCCCCTCTAATTCTGAAAAGCTGCTGTGAAATTATGGATTTTTTAGCTGATGCAAAGACATTCATTCCTCTGAGTTTTATGCTACTTCAATTTTACTTGCTCAGTCCCGTCAATGTCAGAAAAATCTTAGCCGCTGCTCCAATTGGAATGATTTAGGAGAAGCTCAGCAACCGAGAAAGTTCAAGTAAATATCTGATTGTTTAACTCCAGGACAGTAAGACCATTTTAAAGCAGATAACATTATATGGTTTTGATCTATAGAAAATTAAAAATTGGTGGAAATTCATCTCAATGACAATGAGAAACATATAGTGATCAATACTATCCGTCTTTCATAAAATATTGACTAATGACTTAAAAACTTCAGCAAAATGAGAAACATTATGAGACAAAGATATCCTTTACACCTGCCTTCTAATAAAAACATCATTATAGTTTTATGCTGATGAACCTTTTGAACGACCTTTAAAACAAATCAATATTTATGACCCAGCAGCCTCATTAAGCAGTAAACAAAATTCAGAAGTTCGGAGATACATACTCCTTGCAAATTAAATTATACCATATAAAGGATAGATAAAGTTGTAAATGCCACATTAAAATTGAATCTGCAACTTGTGCTGGGATTCTTAGTCCCAGACCAATTTCTCACCAGATCAAATAACATAGAGTAGCTTGAAATATTTATTCAACATCAAACTATTGAGTTTCTTGGATTGGTCTAGCTATAATTTGCTGTTCAGCCACCCTTAGTGAGCCTACAGCCAGTCTTCTTGTCAGATCCTCCACTGAGACCTTCACTACATCCTTCCTCATGCCAATATCAGCAGCATACCTGCTCACACAGTAGACCCCGATAGCTGTTGCTGCCATCCCATAAATATTGGTGGTGACAAGACGCAATGGAGTAGATAAAACAGCTGCGAGAGGGCCTCCTATAATGGATGCGGCTTGGCCACTCTGTCCCATGGTTCCTTGATCCACAACAAGAAGTCCAGTTTTGCAATAAATAGCAAAATCTTCACAGTTGTTCTTAAAAACATTATAGCACCCAAATCCATTTTCAAGCAGGTATTTTGCCCGATGGACCGTTATATCATTTGGGTCTGAGTTTGCAAGTGTACAAGTTCCACCACGTGCTTTTGCAAGAAAGAGAGCAGGGCTAACGTCATATTTAAAACGATACAAGATACCACCAGCAAGGAAGCACTTGAGGCATGAGAGGACAACCCCATTTCCCCCTTCCTGCATAGTGCATGTGGGGCAGGGCATATGAGATCTTTTTGGTCCTGAGCTAACCAAGAGGAGATCCAGCACTGTCCCTGTTCCTACTTCTTGACCACGTCTGGTAAAATGAATTACCTTATCATCCCCAATGTAGATTCCTAATGTGGTCAAACGTTCAAAGAGAAAAAATAAAGATAAAATGAGCAACAATTCTTTTCTAAATCATTCATAATGTCACTTCTCATTCTCATAGAATTATTATTTCTTACTAAAAGAAAACTGAGCGTTATACAACTCGACAAAAATGAGAATTTCCACATGTGAGGATAACAGATAAAATCCTACACCATCAAATACACTCAACTCATTATTCAATGAGGCAAACAGCCAAACGAGGGTATTAACCACCCCAATGCTACAACCTCAATAACTCATAACTTCTGTAGTTTCCACGTTCAAAATAGAATAAAAGCACCAAGGAATTATTCAATGAAATTAAATTCATAGTGGTTTAAAATCAAAAGTATCAATGCAGTTCAAAGAGGAACCCAAAAAGGGAGACCATTACCAAAATTCCTCATGATATTTCAACGAAGTGGACAAAAACCCCAAAAACTCATGATCAAACTGCTACATACATTATAGATTTATACTGACATAATGATAGAAAAACAGGGAAAAAAAAACTCAAATAGCGAGAGAGAGAGAGAGAACCATGATGAGCATATATATATGCAGCCCTCCATGAGTATATATGATCTCCTGGAGTCAGTCTCTCCTTGGCGATTCTGTTTAAAAAAAAAAAAAAAATCAAGTCAAGATTTTGAAAATCATAAATTTGTGTAAAAACAGATTGAGGAATATATATATACACACATAAAAAGAATTACCTGTTAGAAAGCAGCCCCATGCCCTAAACTCTCTCTTTCTCTATGTTATTTCTTCTCTGGAAATGAATTTGGAATTCGTCTAAAGAAAGGGAAAGCGGAAGCGTAAAGGTGGGTTCATTATCGTCCGGAATGACGATTTTGTCCTCTACATCTAAAATCTTGCCTGCGAAGGAAAAGGAGAAGACTGCAGCTAAGCAACTAACGCTTACTCTTTATACGTGTCAGATTATCTTACCCCTGCGCCGTATTGGCACAACGACATACCCAAAACGACAATTATTATTTTCTAGTCGTATATGTTACAGCTTCCCAAACATTTCCACAGTTTATTCCAATCCCATGTGTGAACGGCCGCATTGGATAATTTCACGCTTCCCTCAACTCGAATTGAAGCGGCATATTCCAACCTGGAATGTTCGACCATTTCGGTAAACCGGAAATCAGTTAACCAATCACATCACGCCAGGTAATCATCCCACGTGAATTTTCCATGTCAGCACCCGCCAAAATCTGCCCTGACCTTTTCAATTGTACGTGTCCGTCCACGCGAACACTTGGAGAGATACACAACTCTCTTCGCAAACAAATTCAATATCTAAAAACCCTAATTTCTGACCCAACTCGCCATGAATTGGGCGCCTCAACCTTCAACGTCCAATAATACTGCTTTCTCTTTCATTTCTAAGGGATTGCGAGAGGTCCGCGACTCGGCCGATGCGGATCTCCAACGCATGCGGGCCGGAGCTAATTCGTTTAAACATCTAGCTAATTCGTTTGATCGGGAGATTGATAATTTTTTCAATTCCGCGTCCACTTCCTTCTCGGTAGGTTCGTTCGGGTCCTCGGCGCCGACGGAAATTTATTTCACGAAGAAATTGCAGCCGAAGATTTCGGAGTTTCGAAGGGTTTACTCGGCGCCACAGATTAGAAAGAAGGTGTTGGATAAATGGGGACCGAAGGCGAAGCTAGGAATTGATTTGTCTGCTATAAGGAACGCGATAGTGGCTGATGTGGAGGATGGAGATAGTAATGGGATAGTGGAGTTTGATAGGGTTAGGAGAAGAAGAAGGCCTGTTAAGTTTAGGGAGTTTTGGGAGGAGTGGAAAGATGAAGGAGGACAATTTAGGGAATGGAAGCCGATAAGGGCATGAAGGAGGAGGTTGAGGGATTTGGAGAAGAAAAGTGAGTCCGTGGAGATTTTTGGGGGACTCAAGAATAACGAGTTTGTGGAGAAATTGAAATCAAGCTTGGTATGTGGAGTTTTTTTATCTATTATGAGTAATTTCGTGTTCTCATCCGATTGTATACTTCGTGCCTAAATTGTTACTGCTTTTTAGTTAGTATGGAAGTAGTTTGAATTGTTAATTTAAATGAATCGTCAGATGAACAATTTTTGGAATAGTTGTGACATTTCTTTAAGATTTTGAGGTGATATTTTCCTCATGAGAGATGTAGGAATATCGGTTTTAGATTTGGAGTTGTCAAAAAGTTGTGTTTTGAATGAACTGGTTCAAAATTTACTAGGAATCAAGAGGTTCAAAATTTGATTAGCGAAAAGTTTTATGAATTTACGGATTTATTTGTACTTGATTCAGTTATATGGTAAAAGTACTGAAGTAAAATGCTGTTAGCAAGTAGGTTATTGATAATATGGTTTACATTGCTCCTTTTTAATTTTCCTTGGAACGGCTTTGTGCTGAAACTTTTTTGATAAATCATTTCCTTCTGTCAGAGCTGTTTAAGATATTACACTATTTTATTTAACAAACCTAAGTGACTGCCTGAATGAGAAGGGATTGAACTTCGTCTGGACTTCTGCTTTAAATATCCAAATTGGAGTTTGGTTTGATGTTGAACATCTCTGCTTGTAAAAGTTAGAGGGACAAAATCAGTGCTTAAAAAAATTGTTTTTATTCATTTTATTTATATTGATATTTATTTTAGTGATTATAAGCTGCAAACATTCATTTTATGAGATATCCATCTCTTTTTGCAGAAATCAATCTGAGAGCCTCAAGAGTCAAAAGTTAGTCATCTCTCTGTTTTTGACAAATGATCCTGTTGTGGTTTGTTGTTCTGTGCATCTATGTTCTATGGTCATATTTGCTAATGGGTTCCTGCAAAACTGGCTATTCTGTTTGTCAACTCTAGGAATTTGGACGTATGTGCTTATTTGGATATAAAACAAAAAGAAAGAAAAAAAAATCAGTATGTGAAAATTGGAATATACATTATGCTGAGTGCTCCCTTCTCTGTCTGATATAGGAAGTACCACCGCTGGATGTACCAGAATTGTTGGCATATTTTGTTAGACAATCTGGGCCATTTTTGGATCAACTTGGAGTTAGAAGAGGCAAGTTAATGCAATTTCATTGTTGTAGTTCTTATTGTTTCAAGAGCACATCGTTAGTTCTCTTACACTTCTTTCGCTTTATTATGTAGTTTGTAATTTGTAGAAATGCTATTATATTGATTACGCAGTTTTGTTGATTCCTTGTCTTTTCTGTGTACGAAACTATCTTTGTATTCTCATATCTAGGAATCTATTTTATGGTTGTATTCATCAACTTGCTATCTGTTTTAAATGTAATGAAAATTTTTACGGTGGATGTTAATTAAATAATCTGTGCTGATATAACTAACAAATTAGGCCTTGTTCTTCCAGCTTCAACTGGTGTTTTAATTTTGCCAGAAAAGTTAGGAACATGTAGCAGATGCATTTATAATATCATGAACATGATTGGTTTGCATTCTGTGTATCAAATTTTAATTATTGAGTCTCGAAAATTTTGGGATGCTGTCTTGTTGATGCAGGAGGAAATATCTAACATTTTTGGCAGACTGGCAGTACTGCTTATGCAACTGTAGCAACTTTTAAAACTTAGGGGTATCTGGGCCTTCATTTGTCTCTGTAATTATGTCAATCTTGGATGGCTGAGATTGTACTTCCCTTAAGAGTTGGATCTGGTTTTATTAGGGTGTTAATGTTATTAGTATTACAGGCGCTGTGGTAGTTTAATTTGTTTTAGATATTTATCATAGAAAATTACTGGTTCCTTCGCAGCTTTTCCACCTTTACAATCTTTTAATCTTTCACCGTTATTTTCATATCTTCCTCTCTATGGTTCTGTTAAGATTAGTTTTATTTTTCATCATCTGTCTTGTGAGAAAAATTAGGTGATGGAATATTTCTCTTATGTTTATTGTATTGAAGAAAGGTCTTGGAGGAGGCAAGTGGATAGGGCAGTTTGGTGACATTGGTTTTAAGCATAGCAACTGGGTTAAGATGGCAATATCGGCACCCTTTGTTCAAGAGATTTGCTACTATTTTTTAGTTTAACCCTTCCATAATTTCTCCTTTCCATTTTCTATGTTGTGTTTAATTATTCTCATTCTGATGTTACCATTGGATCTGTCACCTCTGTGCATCTATTGAAGGCAATAGTTTAGAAGCGATTAATGGTAGCGGAACAACTAGGAGAACCAGTGTAACTGTTATTGGTGTTCTTTTGCATAGAATTATTTTTGCCATGCAGGGCAATAGTTTAGAAGCAATTGATGGGAGCTGAACAATCAGGAGAACCAGTATAATTGTTTTTGATGTTCCTTTGCTTTGAAATATTCATGCCATGCATACATTTTACTGATTAACTTTTCTTATCCAATATATTTCCCTTGACAAGCTTATTTTATTTTGGTTTAGAAAGCCACCCCTTGCTGAATTTTAATTGTGTTTTTCAATATGGTTTTAGATATATGCGACAAGATAGTTGAAAGCTTGTGCAGTAAGCGCATCAATCAACTTTTACTGTGCTCACTTTCTACAGAAGAATCCTGTCTTTGATAATGAGAGTGTGAATGATGAACTGGATTCAAGGATAGTAAGTGTCCTTCAAAGCACAGGGCATCGTTATGAGGGTGGCTTTTGGACAGACTTTTCAAAGAATCGTCCATCAGATGGGAAGAGACGTGTTGCCATTGTCACAACTGCTAGTCTTCCATGGATGACTGGCACAGCTGTAAATCCACTTTTCCGAGCTGCATATTTAGCTAAGTCTGAAAAACAAAATGTCACTTTAGTGGTTCCATGGCTCTGCAAGTCGGATCAAGAATTAGTTTATCCCAGCAATCTCACTTTTAGTTCACCAGAAGAGCAGGAGAATTATATTCGCAATTGGCTTGAGGATAGGATTGGCTTTAAGGCTGATTTTAAGATCTCCTTTTATCCAGGAAAGGTATCTAGTTGAAATCTGATCATGCACTGTTGTTTTAATGGAATTAAGATATGACTAATAAGTGACAATTTTGTTATCATTATTTTATAGTTCTCAAAAGAACGAAGAAGCATAATCCCTGCTGGAGATACCTCCCAGTTTATTCCATGAAAGGAAGCTGATATTGCTATTCTAGAAGAACCGGAAAATTTGAATTGGTATCACCATGGTAAGCGCTGGACTGATAAGTTCAACCATGTTGTTGGTATTGTGCACACAAATTACTTAGAATACATCAAGAGGGAAAAGAATGGTGCTCTCCAAGCTTTCTTTGTCAAACACATAAACAATTGGGTTACCCGAGCATACTGTCACAAGGTAAATTGTCCGAATTTGTGGGTTATAACTGATTCTTCTTGCTGGCCTTTCTTCATTTTTATCCTATAATGTGTCCTGAGCATACTGCATTTTGCATTCACTGCAGGTTCTTCGCCTTTCCACAGCCACCCAGGATTTACCAAAGTCTGTGATATGCAATGTTCATGGTGTGAATCATAAGTTTTTGAAAATTGGAGAAAAAATTGCTGCAGAAAGGGAACTTGGACAGCAAGCCTTCTCAAAAGAGCATATTTCTTAGGCAAGATGGTCTGGGCCAAGGGGTATAGGGAGTTGATAGATTTGTTGGCAAAGCACAAGAATGAGGTTGATGGCTTTAAGTTGGATGTATTTGGAAATGGAGAAGATGCAAATGAAGTTCAAATTGCAGCTAAAAGGTTGGATTTGAATGTCTACTTTATGAAAGGACGAGACCATGCAGATGATTCTCTTCATGGGTAAGTATCTGCTGGGAACCAAAGGCTTTTATTATATCATTGCAATTTGTGTTCATAAGGGAGAGTATTTGAAAAGCTTTATAATTTCATTCGTTGACAGTAGAACTATTTTTTTAGGAAAAGAAATTGTTACCCATCTTTATCTTTATAATTTATTCATTAACAGTAGAACTCTGTCTTAAATGATTGCTCCTCTAGAATGATCATAAGGGCTGCACCAGCTAAGTGCTGTGTGCGTACATCTGGCTGAGATATCTTCCCTTGATCCTTCTAAAAATATTTTCTTGAAGACAATTTTGCTAATCCTCGTGTTATATTTTTTTTCTTTTTAACATTTCTTGTCCCTGCATGAAGGTACAAAGTTTTCATAAATCCTAGTGTGAGTGATGTGCTCTGCACGGCTACTGCTGAAGCGCTTGCCATGGGAAAATTTGTTGTGTGTGCAGACCACCCATCAAATGAGTTTTTCAGGTCATTTCCGAATTGTTTGACTTACAAGACATCCAAGGACTTTGTTGCGAAAGTTAAGGAAGCATTAGAAAATGAGCCTCAACCTCTTACACCTGAGCAAAGATTCAATCTCTCGTGGGAGGCTGCGACGGAGAGATTTATCCAGTATTCTGAGCTGGACAAATTCTTGAATGATGATCAGAGCGATACCAAATTGAACAAAAATAATGGAAAGAGCATTGCAAAATCAGTTGCATTGCCTAATATGTCTGAGATGGTTGATGGAGGATTGGCTTTTGCTCATTATTGTCTCATGGGGAATGAGTTCCTTAGACTCTCTACTGGAGCAATACCTGGCACGCGGGACTATGACAAGCAACATTGTAAAGACCTGCATCTCTTGCCTTCGCAAGTGGAAAATCCCATCTATGGGTGGTAAGCTGACTGAATTGTCAGCGTCATCATCCTTGTGTGTACTAAAATACTGATGACAAACTGTGTATTTAGCAGCTCCACAGGCTTGTTAGCTGGAATATTTTTTTTGTTTCTTCTACCAATATATTTGATTCTCGATCCTACATTTAGATAACTTAATCCAAATTTTGTCGTCTCTTGTTAATATAGATAGGATTAAATGTCAAAGTAAATTCTAGTGAAGGTGAATTATGTTTTGATGTAACAAAGATATGACAGAATTAATAAGAATATATTAACTAAAGTTGCATTTTGTCTCTACATCGAATGTTGCTACATAAATTGGTTTTGTTATTTATATCAGTACTCTCAGGGAAATTTCTATTTAAACTAATTGAAAGCTGGGATGAAAGCCTTGTGTGTTCAATTATGCTTATGGAAATGAAAATCTGAGTGCTTAGCATTCGAAATTCATAGTTGGTTCACTCAGATCCTGACTCATGTAGAGGTGAAGGGTGCATGGTTTAGTTGAGAAAAATGTAGAATTAAAGTAGGCATAGAATTCGAGTGAGGAAGTCAGCTATATGGATGGCCACCCACTTCACATGCGGCCTAACTATGTATGTAATCTGAGTGCTTAGCATTTGAAATCTATAGTTGGTTCCACGTTTACTATTGAATCTTTAATCACTTAAGCATGTGATTCCCATTCATTACTCGCTATTACTGACTCTTCGACCCATACAAAAAGCTAATATACACACATAAATTAGGTCAACCTGTGGTCAAGTACGTACTGTATATGAATCTTCTACTTATAATAATCATATAAGGGAATCTGAGTTTTGCCCATAAATTTTCTGATCTAATTGTTTTCCAAAGCATGAAACCAAATGGGATTTACTATTATGCGAAAGAATCAATCAGTTTTGCATTTGATGCCTGGCCTAATACATTAACAAGTGGCTTCATGTACTCTCCAGTAAAGGTTAATATAATTATAACCTCTTTTTTTTTTCTTTGACTATATATATATATATATATTCTCCGAAAGTATATAATAAATTAGTGAATGAAGATTTCAGGTTCAAAGGCAGATTGGACTACTGATTGCATGATCAGGCTTTCACCTTACTGTTAAGATTCCTCTTTTGACAACTTTACAGTCATATACATGAACCTAACTCGTTACTTGCTCTTGTTCATTGATACTTGCAAAGTGTAATTTGTAACTAATTAATGACTGCACAAAGGTAATTAATTCAGCTTTTCCAGTGGGACTTCTAAGTGATATTCCGGAGTGTATATTATTCTGATTCTGAACTTATTGGAAGACAGATAATTCTGTTTTATTGTTTTAACATTTTTATTGCTTTCAAACAAAAAAGAAAAGAACATTTCTATTAATAATAATATGGGGTAATTGTTCTTGAGCTAGCTGCTGATTTAGAGGATTGCAGAGGAATGTTCAGCTTAATTTCTAGGTCAAATAGGTTTAAATTTAATTTGTGGATTGCAGCCGCTTTGAGAATCCTAATCACATGCTGTAATGATATTTTAAAGTTTTCCAATGGGTATATTCTATATGGTTCTGTATCAGACACTTGCTTTCCTCATTCATAGTTTTCTTTAATTTGGAGGTATATATGTAATTAATTAATTATAAGTATGGTAATGAGGGATTATAATATTATATATATATATATATTGTGTTAATGACCATTAAGTAATTGTATTATATAATTAACCTTTCTGCCAAGAAATTTGCACATTTTACTTTGGGATGAAGGAAAATGAAAGGATTGAGAGATCCCAAAAATTAATGGGTGGATTGTTAGGCACTAATCACAAACAAGACTATATTTTATTTGCATACAAATGTAATAATTTGTTAAATAAAAATTGGAGTGAAGGCATGCACTTGCTTCAATTTATGTCTTATCTCACGTGCATCTAGATTTACCTTATTAAACTTATTGTTTTACCTTTTTAGGATAACTTTTTATTTAACACTATTATGTATCTTTTACTTGCAAGTTTTTTAGGTAAGTTTTCGAGTCAACATCATCACCATTTTTTTTATTCAGCTGTATAAACTTATTAAAGGATAATTCATATTTAAGATTCAAACTTGAAATCTCTTATAAAATTAAAAGGTACCCTCACCATCTCAAATAACATCATCACTATTTTTGTTGTTATAAATGAATATGACTGGCAAAACTTGATAGTCATTTTCAGTTAAAACAAAAGGTTAGATGCGTAGGAACTAAACATCCACTTGAATAACAAAACAAGTGGGAAACACCTAATTAAAAAACATGTGCTAAATCTCATTCGTATTGAAAGAGAAAGTGAATTGGTTCAAACAAGAGATGAAAATAAATATTTTATCACATTTATAAATGATTGCATAAAATATTATTATGTGTATTTGCTTAAGAACAAAGATGAGACTATAGAGAAATTTAAACTCTATAAAATTGAGGTTAAAAATCAATTCAATAAAAAAATTAAGAATTTGAGAAGTGACCGTGGTGGTGAATATGTGACACCATTTGATAAATTTTGTGCACAACATGGAATTATTCATGAGACCACGATATCGTATTTACCATAATCTAATGGTGTGACTGAAAGGAAAAATCGTACATTGAAAAAAATGATGAATGCAATGCTGATAAGTTTTGGGTTACCACAGAACATGTGGAGGGAAGCTATATTGTTAGCTAATTATCTTTTAAATAAGGTGTCCCGTAATAAGTAATACAAAACTTCTTATGAATTATGGAAAGAGAGAAAATCATCCTATAAATATTTGCGAGTGTCTTGCTAAAGTGGCAGTACCTATACCAAAGAAATTGAAAATAGAGTCAAAATCAGTTGACTACATTTTCATTGGTTATGCACATAATAATAGTGCTTATTGGTTTCTTGTGCATAAATCAAGAATTCCGGATATTCATAAGAACATGGTTATAGAATCAAAGAATGCGTCATTCTTTGAACATATATTTCCTTTTAAGAGTTTGGAAAAGGTGAATTCATCCAAGCGACTTCTTGAGACTATTATTGAAAATAGTTAAGATCAAGTTCATGATGAAGAGCTTGATTTAGAGGATGAGCTCATGCATAGTAAAAGAATAAAGACATAAAAGTCTTTTGGACCAGATTTTCTGACCTACATGCTAGAGGCAGAACCTCAAACTTATAATGAGGCTATAAACTCTTTAGAAAGTTTTTTATGGAAAGAGGTTATTAAGAGTGTAGTTAATTTCATCTTGCAGAATCATATTTGGGAATTAGTGGATTTACTTCCAGGATATAAACCATTACGATCCAAGTAGATTTTCAAAAGAAAAATGAAGGCAGCTAGTTCAATTGATAAGTATAAAGCTAAGCTTGTGATTAAATGTTACAGACAAAAGGAATAACTAGATTTTTTTGATACTTATTCCCCTGTAACTAGAATCAATTCTATAAGAATAATTATAGCGATTACTGCGTTGCACAATTTTGAAATACATCAAATGAATGTACTTTTCTAAATGGAAATTTAGATGAAGAGATCTACATGGTACAACTCGAATGGTTCATTTTCTTGGGACAAAAAAAGAAAGTATATAGATTGGTTAAATTACTATATGATTTGAAGCAAATGTCTAAGTAATGACATGAGAAATTTGATAGTGTTATGCTATCTAATGGCTTCAACATCAATGAGTGTGATAAATGTGTTTATGTCAAAAGCACAAGTGACGGTTATGTCATATTATGTTTATATGTTGATGAGAATATCACATTAATTATGATAGTATATGAATACATTAGTTCATAGTTTTCAGGTCAAGGAACATATATCCAGATCTTTCTTCTAAAATTGAGTTATGAGACTCACCCAAATTATCCTCTCAACATAACTCATAATCATCATTTTTTCAACAATCCCCCATATAAATAAAATTATGCGAAAAAGTAATATGAACGAAATCTTCCTATGTGATAGAGTTTGACGATCAAAACCTGCACATTGACTATATCTCATAGTCATTCATAATATGACATATAAACAATGTATGCATATTGGTGGGCGTTATAAACATAATTAATGGTGATGAGTATCTGAGTGCTATAAATATATATATATAGTACTCATATACTCATTATAACTAAGTCTTAATTAGTGGGCGTTACAACAAGGGCAATTATTGGCAGCATTTAAAAGAGATTAATCACAATTAATTTGATATCTCCTCCATCTAGTATACATAGGAATTTTTGAAAGTTGAGTTTGGTTCTTATTGAGAAAGTCTTTTTCTTTCCTTTTTTTCTTTTTCTTCTCAAGTGATAGAAAGTACGATAAATATTCAGTTCGTTGTAAGTAGGTGCTGTGTGTTCAACAACAACTTGAAATCTGTTGTATCCTAGGAGATAAACGCCAGTTATCCTAAACACCGGTGGTAGGGGGCGAATTTGTTTTAAGAATACTGTATCGAACACATATCTCAGATTTATTTTTCATTTGTCTTGTCATTTTATTTGAATATTAAATTAACAATTTTTCCTATTATTGTTCTCCGAACAACAATTTCTTACATGCTAACAATAATGTTATATTAAAGAGAATCTCATGCCCAGAAACAATTTTAGATTAATTTAAGTCATTTTGATGCAATTATCAAATCCAATTATCTAAGAAAATCAACCAATTCTAGCCAATAACACGTCTACGTCTTTTTTTTCTATTGTTTTATTTTATTTATTTTTTAAATAATTTTCACTTTCGCATGAACTTGGGTCTCAAGTTTATACTCTAGTGTTGTTTCATTAGATTTTCTTACTCTTTGACTTTGCTGGAACATGGTTTTCTGCTGGCAACGTTGAAGTTGAAAAAGTCGTAACATTATTTTATATTTATGTGGGAAGTAATATATAGTGAAAGTTAAAGGCTATATATATTTGCATATATCAGAGAGAAGTGATTCAAACTTGAATTCTTTACCAATAGAGATTATAAAACCACCAACTTATATATCCCGTATTGCTTATAATAAATTGCATAAGAAACTTCTACATTAATACCATGATATGTATAGTGATAAGTCACTTTAAATGCTTTGTCACAGTCCACTTATAAGCCAATTATTATTCATGATGTCAAATGCCTTTAGTCTTCCATGCATGAACATGGGAAAATGTTAAACTGAATTTTTACCATTAATTTTCTCAAGAAAATAATGAAACAAAATGTTTCATTATTTAATTATCAAGGAAATAACACTAATTAATTAGAAGAACTAGTAACAAAAAGGAATATTGCACATATAATTAAAACAATGGGAAAAAATTTCATTAACATATAATTTTTTCCCCCTTCACAGTATCTCACAAGTGAAATTAGACTAATTAACTAAGACCCAATTAGTGAACTTTGATAAAGAAAATCAGTTCACATAAGTGAAGAAAAAGGAAAATTATTTACACTTGTAGAGCATTAGGCTTCGGTGGCTGATCAGGCTTCGTATTTTCTGGTGATGAATCTGTAGGGTTTTCATCAATTTCAATAACAACATGATCAGCATTGTCACCATCTAAAACAGGATTTACAACTCCGCGGTGAAGTAATTGAGATTTCTCTGGCGAAACGGTTGGTTCCACAGCCTTGAAATGAGCTAGATTAGCAAGTTCATTAACCGTTTCGAATAATTTATCAACACATTTAACAATCTCAATTAGGGTTGATGCAACTGTTGCAGCAGGCACAATTGCTAATAGGTCTGCATGCTCTAATGTCCAAAATTTTAGAGAAACTTTGAGCTCACTAACAGCATTCTTTGAATTCTCCACATGAATTTTGGCAGGCGACGGATCGGTCATTGTTTTGATTGATGAGGCTAGTGACTTTAAGGCCTGGCCTGATTCTTCACTCATTTTTCTGCACGATTCTTGAATTTTATTCAAGAATTCCTGTGGTACCTGCAAAGAATATCATACCATATGATTATGTTAATTTATTTTTCTCTCTTAAAAAAAAAAACATAAGAACATTTCTAACATTAATTAATCTTTCTAGAAAGATACTAAACAGCTTAATTATAACCTTTTATTAGTGGAAGATGTCTTGTAAAATGTAGCTTTTGTAGGGCAATTTCATAAATTAATAAGAACACACTTTGGACGGTGCATATACTCGTAAGATTGCATAAACTTTATACCAGGTAATTATTTGAGGTAAGTCAAAACTTTATATTAATTATGGCAGTCTTAAGTAAATGGAATGATGAGCTGTTGATGCTTTTGTCCCTGTTGTGATGATTATATATATATATAATTTTTCAATGGTTACTGTTTCATGGGTAACCATCATAAACTTTGGTATACATATATATATGGGTGAAATAAAATTGGAATGAAATTTTTTTTGTATGAACAAAATAAATTATAAAAATATATAGATAAAGTTATGATGGATTAATTACTTGAATATTAGAGTTAATGCAGCCATTAAGGGCTTCAATATGGTAAGCACATTGCCTTGAGATGGCTCCAATCTTCAAGTATTGCTTCCATGGATGGCGGAAGCCGAACCGGCCATGTCTAGGCTCCCATCTTGCAAGATTTGCCTGAAAATATCAATAGTATATAGGCATTAATTAAAACTATTTACTTGAAGAATAAAATTAATAATCAAGATTGGTACGTAGGGTTGGTAATGGCCGAATAAAATTAAAGTGCAGAAGTTAGTGGTAGTAATGCAATAGCAAAAAGTTCAAAAAGATTAGTGGAGAGATCAGTCTTTAATTAATTAATTACCATGGAATCTTCAGTGGATTTTGAATTGAGCACACTTTTGTATCCTTGAAGATATGATTTTTCAGTATTTGAAACCTTAATTACATCCTCTCCATCTTCTATTCCTTGGAAATATTCGCCTGCAAAACCTGTAATTATATTTCTTCTTGTTAATTAAATAATATTCCAGGTGAATTAGAAGTGAAAGGAAGTAAAATTAAATTATAGAATTAATATACCTTGAAGGTAATTGCCTAAGTTATCTATATTGGTGGCCACCAATTTGTGAAGATCTTCGCCAGCCCAAACAGGACCAATGCACATGGAGATAACTATGCAGGTGGCTCCTCCCACTATGATTGTTGATAGCCTTTGATGAGCTAATTCTAATATTTCTTCTACTTGAATGCCAGACACTGCTACCAGACTGAATGTCAATATAAATATCAACACTCCATAGTCATATTTTGCTTTGATTTTGGGAAAGAATCGACTGAATGTAGATGCTGCAGCTGCATATATACGTGAGAAATATTGTTAATATATATGTTTTAATTTTATTTATTTTTAACCAAATAGAGAATAATTAATGGTGTATAGCAATTTTAATTTAAAAAAAATTGGTGGATTTTGTGATAAATATTTTTTTTTATAAGCAATATTGATTTTATAAAATGAGGCAAAAAAACCACATTAATCAAAAACTAAAGTGATAAAAAAATTTATCCCTCGACTACGTGAAGGATTTTGTGTTAAGCATACCTAGAAGGAAAACAAGGAAACCAATAACTATAGGTTCTCCTTTCTCTCCAAAGAGACTTGCTAACTGTTGAGCTCCAACACCTAAAGCACCAGCAAGAAACGTTGCAAATCCTCTATTCAAAGACTTGCTCAAGGTTCCACCTACACACACATTAATCAAAACTAATATTAACTTTAACATAATGGTATTGGTCTGGTGACCGTTGCCCTGAAGTATTTGGTATATTCAGAACTTACCTACAGTGAATTCAAAGACTACAACCACAGTGAGCACAGCCCACATGCCAGCAACACCAAAGCCATCAAAGAGAGTATTAGAATAATACAATAAGGAGACCAATGTAAGGGCAAGTCCCACTTTTAGGGAGTGAATGACTCTTCTTGGGTCATCTTGTCCGAGCTTTTTTATGCTCTTTGCGACATTAATAACCTTAGCCTTCAAGCTTGCAGGCAGGCCCTTAAACCAGCCCCATGCACGTGCGAGAGGCCCAACCTTTTCTTGATGAGCAGTTGACTCAATCTCCATAGCTAATTAAAAGAGGAAAGACCTTAAACGTCAGAGACTTCAATGCCAAGTTATTTTCAAAGAGGGAGAAAGAGGAGAAAATGCCCTTGAAGAGGCTCTATCACTACTACCCTGTATTTATAGTAGAAATGAAGATTGTAGAATAAAAAATTGATACACATGCATTGGTGTCTTTACTATGGTGAAAGGACAAATATTTTCTTTGAAATGTGGCTGGCTGGTTTTTCTCTCCCTTTTAAAATATTAAATACTTTTATTAAGGCTATGATCTTAATTAATTTAATAATATTTTAACATATAAACAAACAGCAGCCCACTCTGATTACCTAAAGTTTTGAAGAGTTTTAGCCCACACTGCACAGTTAAAAACAATAGAAATAGGACTTCTGGTCCTCTATAGGATATAACCTGAAGGATTATCCCATTAATTAGCGGCTAAATGTCTTGAGAAATGAAGAGTTTTGGCATAGCTATATACCAATAGGCTTATGTGGTGCCCTCTTCTCAATTAACCCACTTGCTCCTCACCAAGTGGTGGTATAGCAAGCTAGGCCTGGCTATACCCCGAGAAAGATCTAAATTTTAACAATTTAGTATTTAAACTTTTATTTTATAATTAAAATAATTTTTAAAAAATTGAATTGTTAAAATTTCAATTTTTATTTTGTAATTAAAATAATTTTTGAAAAATTAAATGGTTAAAATTTACATAACTGGGATACGATAGGTAAAATTCACCCGAACATGACTCATGTACTGTACCCCACTAACTGATAAACTGAATTTTCATTTGAAACGTCTCAAGTGAGTATATTGTTGCCTTTAGCTCATAGAATTGAAATGATTGACTTTTAGAGAATTCAAATTCAACTAAACCTTAATTGATTAATTAGTTCTAATTGATTCAAAACAGAAACCAGATGTGCATATCTTTATTCATATAAAATATGCTTAAATATTTGCACTATATATTAGTGGAAGGCATGCGTTTCTTGAAAAATATTGAGGTATATATCAGAATAAAACCATCTTTTACGGACTTTGGGATTAATTAATACTTCAACTTGGTAATAAATATTAAGTACTAAGTGGAGTCAATGAATTTGAAGCTCAGTTTAATTACTGGGAAAGAGTCTGAATCACTGATGAGGAATATTCATGAAATTTTATTAAAATATTAATGCAAACAAAGTGAAGGTCCAACAAAACTTAGTGAATTCCTGTGTAGTACCTAACAAAACCAAAAAAAAAAAAAGGGTGTATAGAAATTAACAGGTCACCACTATCCAATACTACCAGTTTCAGATTTCAACATTACATCACCATTGGATTGTAGTGACAACAGGATGACAATGAAGTAAGGGGAAAAGCATAAAGATAATTAAGATTCAAAAAGAAAAAATATATTGAAATGATAAAAGAAAGATGAACCCTAATTAAGCAGACATAATAAAAAAAGAAAAAGAAAATTGTTGCTCAGAATTTCCTATCTTATATTTAGCTATTAATTGGTTAAAAGTTAATCCAAATTCTGATGATCTATATAATATTAAAATTTTAATTAGTGTTTTTAAACATTTTTTGTTTTTTTATTAATTAACTTAACCATAATATTAATATCCATTTCTGTATTTTATTCTCCAATGTATATATATAGTTACTTTTTACATGTTATATTATCATCAGATGAGCAAAGTCAGCAAATCACTAGTGAGTAGGATCTGACACGATCATATGATTCTTTCTTTCATTTTTTCTCTAACCTAACCCCCCCCCCCCCCCCCAAAAAAAATATAAAAAACAATAAAATGAATTTGAGATTATAAATGAAAATAGGAAAAATTAAAATTAAAAAAGAGGGAATAGTATTTTTTTTTTATATAAGGGTTGGATTGAAACTTTAAATTAGATATCTAACAGTCTAGATCACTAAATCAATATGATTAGGCTAAAATTTATTGGTTGACTTTTCTTTCACTTGGTTCTTTTCCTCCATTAGTTTCCTTTTTCGGAAAATGAATTACCAAAAGAAATAAATAGTGGATAGGAAAATAAGAGGTTTGCTACCGTAACAAAAAGAGATGCACAGCCGAGTATTATGGATTATGAACCAAACATAGGAGGTGGAAATAGCACATATAGCTGGACAGTAGCAAGAGTTGGAAAATGAAATCATTTCACTTTTGTATGATTTCCTCTACAGAATGATTTTTGGGTATTTGCCCAATTATCTATCAACTTGCTAAGGCATAGATTCGTATGGATGAAATCAATCAATTGCAAACAACAACACTCCAAATCTTTTAAGAGGGAGACAGCGAAGCAATATACTCGGTCTCTAATGAACTGTGTAATACTTGAAATTTGATATACAAATTCATTGATGAATTAAACTAATAACGAATTATTATCCAAGAAATCAAAATAATTAGCATGCTATCAAGATGGTATTACAAAACTCTTACAACATAATATGATGTTTCGAACTTGTTTCGAGTTCGAAACATATGTATATATACAACTACCTTAAATAATATTTATGAGAAATTATTTTGCGATCTTTGGAAGTCATATTCAACACATTTAAAATTAGCCGACAATAAAAAAAAAAAATAAATGAATGGCCTGCTTTTTTATGAGTGGAAAGAGAGGAATGAAAGCCTAAGAGCTGTGTCAGAAAATTGGTTGGATGTTCTTTCCTTTTGGTTTTGATTGATCAAGCATTGAGAGCTCCACATTTACATATATATAATGTGCTAGACAATTAGAATATGTTCGTTTTGTTTGAATATTATTCTTATTTTAAACTTTATTGTAGTAATTTTCAAGTAGGTTCAGTCTATCATATTATCTACAGACGAATGCAATTATAATATGATATGTATATATATTGTATTCATATCAACTAATAAAAATAAAACAATTAAATACATACTATAAGATTGAATTAGTTTACAAATAATATGGTAAACATATTGAACTTTATTAAAAATTCTCATATATATAAGTCAATCTGAATTTTTTTAATTAAAAAATATTTTATGTTGTGTATGGTGTTTGAATGAAAAATAAATCAACACCAAAAGGATTTTATTATTACTGAATGAAATCATATATAGATAAGCTTGATTGATAAGGAGAAAGTACCATAATTTGCACATGCTCAATATCCTTAGATTCTGCCAGATAATTCAAATAGATGGGAATCTACAATTGAATGGAGATTAAAGCAAAGCATGTTAATATTAAAAAGGCCTCCAAATGAAAACATAAGAGATATATCTTTGATTAAGTAAGCATTAAACATATATGTTAGATTTCTAATTATCTAAGAGATCTTTTCGGCTTTGTCGATTTTGAAGTTCTATCAAGCACGAGCAAAATTAGTCTAAGTATATGGTTCTAATTGATTGACGGAAAATACATGTGATCTTATATATAGTATGCCACTGAAAATTTCTTATTCTAAATATAATCATTCGTGGAATAACACAACACACCATTTAGTGAAAGCGTTTGTCCCATTAGTTTTAATTAGAAAATTTAATTTTGTATATTCAGCATTTTCTGTAACAATCTCTTTTGTTCAATTGAGGATATAAATCATTCTTTTACCTTTTATTTTATTAAAATTTTTTTTTTTTGTATTCCGTTAGGGATTTCATATGAAGTATAAATTATCTTGATATGCTATCAATTAAGACAGTAATTCTTTTTCGGCAGAAATTTAAGTATGACTCAAGTCATAATTAAATGTCGTGGGCACTAATACAATATAAAATTAACGATAGCACCTTTCTATCACTAATTAATTAATTATAAGAGAATTGAAATATATATATTATTCGTGACCAAACAATTTATTTACCAAATCCGCTGATTTTATTAAAAGATTAAGCCTAAGATTATCTAATTGTCCTTATTAATTATATATATTATCTTCAAAAAAAATTAATTATATATATTGTAATTAGTGGCCTTTTTCTTTTATCATATAATTGGTAGATTTGCTGAAGTGGGATGAACCTTTTTAATTTAGTTGGAAGTTGGAACCCATCTCTTCTCCTATAACTTTTATAAATGGGTTTTAATTAATCTATAATATGTATATTAGATCATAATTAATATATATTCTAATTAGGACCATATTAGAAATAGAGAATCGACAAAGCAAAAGAATTACATTTAATTTGCTTAGTTCTTTTGTTGCCAAAGGACATTATTTTGTACTTTGAAAGGTCACCATCATTCCTGTCTTTGCAAAGCAATATTATCTTCTTCTCAAACTCAAACTCTATTGATTAGGCAATGCCATATATTTTTATTATAGGATTAATTAGAATTAATGTGTATATATTAATTAAACAGCTGTAATTTTCTAAGATTGAAAGTTGATAGTAATTAACATGTGGGATTTGATGGTCCATTAAGCAATTATATAATACCCATATCATATTACCTTTTTCCCATACTTTTTGTTCACAAGCTGGATATATATATATATATATATATATCACAGATTCCTTGCCGACATATATTTACAACAATTTAATTTAAAATTAGCTTGATCACTATGTTAAGACTTAAAAATCATATAATAAATTTTTTATTTTTATAATATTGATTTGATATGAAATTTTAAATTCCAATTACTGTTAATTAATAAACTCCTAATATATATAATTAGTGGAATTTGAATTTTATATATCCATTAATTATACATAATTAACCGAATGGATAATGCATAATTAATTATATTGGTAATGCTAATTAGTTACTTATTTAATAGCTATGAATATATATATATAAACTGAAGATAATATTCTTCAAGATATCCAAAATATGATATCTTGTCGTGATTGTATTGGTACTTAAATTATCCATGCAAGTGGCAATATGTTGAAAATTGAGTGACTCTTGTTGTGAACATATCCAACAAATATATGTACTTTTTTGGACTAGGAAATTAGAATAATAGCATTGCATCTACTACGAAATTAATGAACTTATTTTCTATCAAATCAAACTCAAAAACGAAAATCTAATTGGAAATTCCCACTGACTTGATCATTAATTTCAATTGGGTATTCTTATTTCTATCTCTATCATTCATTTTATTTGAAAAAGAAAACAAAAAAGAAAAAGGGAAAAAGAATATATATATATATAGTACATGAAGCAAGTACAAAAAGCATATACTTGGGCACCAGGAGATATATTCCAAGTTGTAAAGTTTTATGTAGTGCTATAACATGCTTATATTTTCTTGTCATTTTGTTAATATATATATATATATATATATATATATATATATATATATATATATAAAGCTCGATTATTATATTTATCAACTACCAAACCGTTAGTAAACATATAAATAAATATCAAACTAACATTAAATTAAGATAAAAAAAAGTCAAGTAAAATTAAACAATATTAATTTTAAAAAAAATTAAAGCCAATACTTACATATACAGTTTATTATGAAATTTCTAGGTATTTTGATATTCTAATAGCAAATTTTTATTTCTTAAAGTATTAATTTAAGAAATAAAAATTCTATGTATAAAAAGAGAAATATTTAGGAATTATGAGGCTGCGGTGTATGAGATAGTGTTTACCGATGGGCCAATCCATGTCAATTTGAGAACCTTCAATCCTTAATCTCTGAATATTGGCAAATTACGGTGCATATTGCTACATGCCTTACAATTCTATACACGCCTGTTTTTATTTTTAATTTAACGGAATTACTTTTATTTTTTTTCTTCTTTCTCTTTCTGTTATTCGATTTTTTTTTCTCATTTTGTTTTTCTAAAATTATTTATGTCAATTGCAAATAGATTATTTATGTCAATTGCAAATAGATAAATGTATTTTCAGTTAATGATGCAATTTTTGTAAAAATTTAATTTATAAAAATTCAAGTAAAATTCAGTTATTAAATAATGAACCTATGATTGTTAAATAATAAAAATAATAAAACTGTCATTGTTAAATGGAGAAGGAATATTAGGAGGGTACAACGTATTGGTTGTTCTCCATATAGGGTAAAAATGTGTTGATGACTAATTTCATATTTACTCCATACAAAGCGTGGTGTGTTAGTTATTCTCCATACAGGAGATGAGCGTGTTGAATAATGAACGTACAATTATTAAATAATAAACTTATTATTATTAAATAATAAATCTATACTATTGTTATATAATGATTTTAGAGTTGTTTAAAACCGTTTAATAGAAAAGGAAAGGTATCGTGTTTTTAATATTCTCGTACGTGCGAATGGGTCAAAGGCCTATGCAGCTATATGAACTCGGATTTATAGTATAACAAATCTTGAATATTGAATTCGTTAAATGTATTAATGGGCCTAAAACATATGCCAATGCACCATCTTCAATGCAGGCCCACGTTGTAGCCCATTACCGTGGCTCTTCTAACGGTAAAAGGATAATTTTATTTTAAGAAACAATATCACATTGTAAAAGGTTTTCTAGGTCATTTTTATTTAATAATTAAAATTTAATTTATCAATAGTCACTATAAATTAATTGATAAAGTCCATAACTAAAACAAATATAAAAACAAAAAGTTGAAATGTTATTTGTCTTTGTTTCCACCAGAGTCCAAAATTTCCTCATCAAGTAATAATCACAATCACTCAAATATGATTCAAATATTAATTTTTTTACAAAAAATCATGTAATATAAATTTTTACTATATTTCTTAAAAGATTGTATGTATAATGAAGGAATAATTAATAATACATACATCAATCGATGAATGGTTTGATTGATATTTTCATTTGTGATAATTGAAAAAAATTTAGAGTTCAAGTCTTCTTGCCACCATTTATAAATATTAGTGGAAATTTAATGCATTTATAGTCAATTTGGTACATGATTTACTTAATTAAAATATAAGATTAGTCATTAATCCTCTGATTGGTTCAATAAATTAGATATGCCTTAGTAATTCTAAGGGATTACTAAATCCATGCGATAAGACTTAATTGATACCCACCAGCTTAATTGATACCCATATCCTTGTGTCTTTACTAATCCATTCCTAATGATATTACTAATCCCTACATTTATAAAAGTATAAAGAATCCTTATACAAACCCTACTATTTTACCTTATTCTCAAAAATACTCTTAGTTTAAAGTTTTATTTTTTAACTATCTAAATAATTTATTTATTTCAACAATTTATTACATTATTTAAACCATTATACCAAATATGGTATTATAAATTTGGATTAGTTAACAGTAAGATTAAAATATTTTTACCAAACAAAGGCTAATTATGGCTTAATGAAATCCAACATTACTACTAATTTTATTAGTACAAATTTTATTAGTTTATTTGTTATAAACTGTAAGTACATTAATAATGCAGTAAATATTTATTATTTTATTAGTAAAAAGGTTCATTATCTTATTGAAAAATATTCATTTATTATAAACTATAGGTACATTAATAATGTAATAAAGGTTCATTACTTTATTAATAAAAGATTCATTACTTTATTGAAAAAGATTCATTTGTTGAAAATTGTTAGTTCATTTGGAATAATGTAAAAGTTCATTTCTTTATTTAAAAAAAAATGTTCATTTTGTTTTAAGATATAGATTCATTAGTAATGTATTAGTTGAAAATTGCTAGTTTATTAGAAATAATATAAAAGTTCATTTCTTTATTAAAAAAATATTTATTTTGTTTTAAGGTATAAATTCATTAGTAATGTAGTAAAAAATTCATTTTTATGATTATTTAGTTTGATTATTGATGTTTGAATCTCTTTAATGTAGTAAAACCTTCATTTATATGAAGGTTCATACCTTTATTAGTAAAATGTTCATTAATTTATTAACTATGAACTATAGTTTCAATACTCAAATATTCATGTTCATTACTTATTTTATAGCAAAGTGAAGCACAACAAAGAGAAGCAACTACTACAGTCATACAACAAACAGCAAATCAAATTGAATTTTATTTGCACCAAATCAAAACGCAGCAATAAATCAATACAAATCAAAAATTGCACCAGAAACATACTAGAACGATGTAGTTTTAGCACAACTATAAAATCGTAATATCTAAAATTCTCACTTTATTGTGCCAAAATCTAAAATGGCAACATTAAAAACCAAAATCACATCAAAAAAGGGAGAGAATCGATGTAATGAAAAATAAACAATAAACGAAGTTCAAACACCAAAAAAATTGCACCAAAAAAGGAAATAAGCAGAAGAAGAAGACTATAACACAAGAAAACAGAATTATCTGCCGTTAAATTCAAAAAATTAAAACAACGTGGACGTAGATCTATAAAGCATCCTAGACATAATTTGTTAAGAATTTTGGAACAAATGACAAGAAATATTACTTTGAGGCCGAAATGGGAAAGCCCATTGGAAGAATTATTGTTGAAATTGGGCCACCTGACGTGGTCCAAATTTACATGGACCAAAATGGCCATCCCTTTGTCACTCAGTTTCTCATCCTCTTTCTTAGGACCAAAATTAGGATCCATTTAATTTCCGAAAAAGAACATGACCAATTTGACATCTGGTTTTTAATCAATTGGTTCATCAAGACTCAAGAGTTTAGCATCAGTTCAGAGTCACAAGATTGATTTGGTCTCTATTTTGATCCAAATAAATAGGTAGTCACTAATAACATATATATTGTCATGTCTGTTGGGTGTTCGCGCTTAGTTTCCAATCGATCCAGCATATTCGATTGCAAAATATATGTATCAGTCGGGGTCTAAACCAGCCAATGTGACATATAAAAAAAAATTATATATATATATATATATATTAGAGAATTCAGTGATGTAATGGGCTTTTAAAAAGAAAAAAGAAAAAAATGGAAAAAAAAAACCCCCATGTATACAACTCCACCCTCTAAAATGTGAAATTTGAAATCTCATGATTGTACAACAACTTTCAATAACAATTGCTTTTTCTTTCCTAAACTAATAAATAATTTAATAATTATAAAAAAAGGAACCAAAAGGCCCCATCTTTCTAAAAATCATTTGTTTCATAATTCAGCAAGTTGACATATGGGCCAACCTCACTTATACACATCCCATCTCACTTTAGAGAAACTCCCACTTTTAACTTCATCTAGAAAATGGGTGGGGTTTTTCTCGCTTGTCAATCGATCCACATGAAAATACAATTTAAAAAAAAAAAAAAAGAAGAAAAATATTAATAAATGGATACAAAAAAAAAAAAGGCAAAAAGAAAAGGGAGGGAGGGAGGGAGAAAATGAAGAAAAATATGAAGTTTGACGACTATTGACTAGAAAGATTGTTGGGAAATTGATGCTTGAAGTGAGAAATATATATAAAATTAAAAATATGTGACAAAGTATCTATGGTTTGATTTAAATATTAGTATAGAAGAATGATACAAATTAAAGAAACATAGCAAGAGACTGACTGAAAGATACATAGCAAGAGCTTGATCTTGATAGTGAAGGGAATTTATATAGGACGACATCACAATATTGTCTATACTTTCCCAAGCATATACTAGCCCTCTAAGTATTCATTTCTCTCTTATCAAATAAACTACTTATGTTATCGATGTCTATCATACAATACTATATTTCATAAAATACAAAAAGCAAAAGCTCCTCCCTATATATTTTATTTTAGTTTAATTCGTCTTTTTTAAATAAAAAAAATAACATTAAGTTATTGTGTGGATGAAAAATGATGTTTGGCCACTTGTTAGCCATTAGATTGAGATTAAATTTTTTGTTTCTTTGACTTTCAAGATCCGTATATATAAATCCAACGGACAATATATGATGATTTATGTGGGCGTGCTACACTCTATCCATTCATGGGATAATAACAATAATTATTGTTATCTTCAATAGTTTTATATTTAACAATGTCAAAATCCATGGTCTTTTGGATTTTAGGGCATATGCCAATGTTATCGATGTTCTCTTATCTTTCATTTCTTTTTCTTTTTCTTTTTTTCGGTTTATTCTCTTTCTTATTTTAAGATCATATATTAAAGGGAAATCATAATTTTTCTTTAAAAAAAAAAGGTGGATGAGATCACAACAGAATACTTAGGTAAGTCAACGGCATATGTGTTGTATTGTGTTTAATGGGTTCCTCCAATTTAAAGGTAAGTGAGCAAATAGTGTTTAGCCTATAGAACACGACATTTGTTTATTTTATTAACGTTGAAAATTGGGAGAGATTTGCGAGCCTTTGAATTTTTTTACCACCATATATTAAATTTAATGGGAGTTTATATTCCTATAATGAGTGCAAGGAAATGAATATTCATCTTGTATATATATAGTCCACATAATTAAAAAAAAAATTGAAAATTTGGGGTAAAAAGAAAAGAAAGAAAGGTCAAGGGAGAGATTATTGGATAGATAGATTGCGTTGCCTAACAGAGACCACTTGTGGGATAATCCATGGATATAGCAAGGCCACTCTTTTTTACATATTATAATATTATGAAATTGGGCAGAAAAGAAAGTTTCAAAAGCCAATTAAGTCAGGCTAATCAAAGCAAAATTTTTCTAGCTACCACCATTTGAACATGCAACTTTTAATCACTAAATGCCAAGAATTCTTGAAAGAAAGATCAAGAAAACGATAGCGAAAGAAGAAAATGGAATCTTTCAATCCACAAATAATTGGCTTGCATTTTTCACAAGAATAGTTTGCCTTTTAACATGATTTTTTTCTTCTAGGTAATTTGATTGTTTTCTCATATATGATTATTAATCATTATTCATTTTATGAATTTTTCATTACAATTTATCCCAATAATATTTTATCAATTCTATATATAATACTAACGTGGGAAAGCTAAAAAGAAAATGTATTAAATTTCAATGAATAAAATAATGTGAAATGTGTGTGCGCGCTTGTAAATGATATTATAATATTAAAATTCAAATTCAAATTTGAGGTTACGTTGTGTTAAAATAAGTTTGGCATCATTAAACTAAAGTTAAAATTCAAACTTAAGTTAAACTCGAGTTTGATTTTCTCTCCCCACATATATAAATAAAAAAGAAAACTAAAGCTGAAATTTACTAAATAACTAAATCAAATAAAATAATTATAAACATGACAATTATTTCATACAAATTATGAAGTGTAATGCAGTTTTCAATAACAAAATCAGATCGATTAGTAAATAAATCATTCTCTTACAGTGAATGATGAAAATTAACAAAAGTGATATTGTTAGAAAAGGACTAATAAACTAATCATGATAGGTTTGGAATAATATATAGTAAGTTTTTTTTTGTCATTAAATGTTAAAGAATATAATTTTTTGGGATAAGGTCTTAATTTCCCTAATCACACATAATGAAGGATTAATAGTTGAAGACATACACCCAAGAAGATAATTAAAATGGGATTGTGAGATTCACTTATTTTTTAATTAGAAATACTAAATACCCTTTTTTTTTGCTAAATAATTAAATAAAAAAAATAGTTTAAGACATAAATCGGATACAAGAATACCGAGTCCAACAACTATAGTTAGGTTCCATTTATTATGGAATAAGGTAAATTTTATCGACGATATTTCAATTATATAAATTGTAATAATTCGATATTTTAAAAATCATTTTAGTTATAAAATAAAAATTGAGATAATTTTATATTATAAATAATTTTTAAAATACTGAATTATTACGATTTATATAGTTGATGTACCGTTGTTGTAATTCAAGTACCCAACTATATTGTCCATTCTTTATAAAACCAATGTCCTCAAAGGCTGGCATACAACCAGTCAAAACATGATAAATTTTTAGAAAGATCGGATTTATTAAATAAATTTAATCATATAATGATATACATTTAATTATTTTTATTTTCATATCAATTAATAAAAATAAAATAATTAGTTACATATCAATGTATTATTAGATTGATCTACAGATAATATAATAAATCCGATCAACTTAATAATTTCTTAGCCAAAACATATGTTGCTGCCCAAGAGTTTGATTTAAAATCTAAAGGAAAATAATATAATATTTTACGTGTTTTTTTAGTTCTTAACTTCTGTCATGAAGTTTTGCTCAAATTCATTCTCATACTGAATTTAAAACTTAATTTGTGCAGACATATTGGAAACATTGTTAAATATAAAATAAAAAAATCTAAAATTACATAGAAGTATTTGAAATTGCTATTGAGTGTCAAAAATAGGTTCTAAAATTACATAGAAGTATTACATAAAAATTTTGTATTTTCATTATTATAATGACTAGAATCTAGATCAATAAATTTTTAATTATAAAAAAAATTTAACAATAATAGTATTGAAAATTTATAATTTAATTTTAAATACATAATTTAAATTAATAATAATTTAATTTGAAAATTTTAAAGTAAACATATTTTATATTAACATTTAAAAAATTAATTGTTTAACCATTATATAATATTTTATCGGTTTATGTCATTTGTATTACACATAATGGATAATATAATTGTGTTATATTGCTATTTTCAAATAGTATAAATATATAAAAAATGTTATTTATTTCAATATTTTTTATTTCAACCACTATAAAATATTTGTATTTTTTTATGTAAATTAAAAAAAAATAGATGAATGAATATAATATAAGAATTTTATGCTAGTTGAATTAAATAGCATTTTTCTAAACATATCAGTCATGTGTTATATAAAGATTATTAAAAAAAAGGTTATATAACGGGTAATATATAAGGCAAGGTTTTAAATAATAGTTTCTCATATCATATTAATATCAGAATTAGTGTAATGGTATAGAAGTAAATCAAACCACATTATTTTATCGGCACCGTGAATTTTAAAAAAATAACTAGTAAAAAAATATTAAACTCGTATCTTGTACTGTATTAATATCGAAATCAAATGTTACGTAATAGACGATATATAATTTATCGGAGGATAGAGTTTTAAATATTCTTCGATATGTTATGTATCTCCCGTTAAGTAACACTTTTTCAGAGTCCCAATATAATACGAGACCGATATATTTTTCCTAATTGAAAATAGTAATGTAACATTGTTGTATCGTCTATTACGAACAATATAGATGTTACATAACGCTCAAAAAAATTAAATTTTTTTAAATATTACTAAATAATTGGATGTAAAATTTATATAATTGCATAAATATATTGACTTTAACTCTTTCAAATTTAATTATTATTAATTTAAAATATATATGTAAAATTAAATTATAAATTTTTAATACTATTATTATTAAAATTATTTAATAATTAAAAGTTAGAATAAAGCAGGTCCATTGTTTGATATTTTATCATCTAAACAAATTATCATGGATCCGTCACAATACTTTTTACGTGGTGATTACGTAATTCTATATTATATATAAATTTTTAATTGTAATTTTTAATTTAGTTTTATATGGGAAAAATGGTTTTTTTTTATATTTAATAAAATATATTTCATTGTATAAAATTAAAATATTATGTTATAATAAAGTTATTTATTATATAATTTATATTTATTAAATTCATACGCTTTTATATAGAATTTTTTTATTTATTTAAATATTTTTATTAGTTATTTTTAAAATTTACAGTGTCAATAAATAATAGAATATAATATTATTATACTGATTTAGATATGGATAAATGACACAAAACAGTTTTTTAAAATTATGTGAGAAGATATTTAAAATCTCACACTGTTACCAATCACGCTACAGATGATAATTACATCTCTAGTCTCACTTGCGCTTTATCTTTAAACCTAAGTACGTCGCTCAATTTCGCTCTACTCATTGGCCAGTAAACCTCACTACAATTTCAACGCGTGAAATTCATAGCCTGCTTCTTTATCATCCTAGATTTACAAGATGATAGTATAACACAGTGTTTTTTGTCGGTCTCATAAAAGACGCAGATACTTGCGTACGGATTACGTCATCATCCAATCCCATACTTACACGCAAACCCATGAGCAATTACCTACACATAACTCTACATGATCCTATCAAACTCAGCGAGTAATTACCGTCATTTCTTATCGCTATCAATCAAGCGGTGAATCTGCTTCGAACTACAAAATGCGACACGCACTCTCAACTGTACTGCGTGGAAATGCCCAAGAAAAGCTGACAGTATAATAAATTCGAAAAGTTCAATAAATAATTTCTTCTAACAAAATGAGAATGGCTCAACTGTAATTTTAACAAAAGTAAGGGGCAGAGAAATTGGCAACGTGTCAAGGACAAAAAACGCGAACAGGGCAGAGGTCAAGTGGTGTCAGGAGTGGACACGTGTCCCCTTCAATCCTGATGCCGACAACGACAAGCTTGAGGATGGGATAGCATTAAAGAAAAAGGCAGAAGCAAGTAGTTGCCCCCGAGACCCAACCTCTACACTGATTGGTTACTTTCTTGACTTTGTGGACACGTGGGCCCACGTAATTCGTGGAAGTTTTGATTGGATGGTGGGGCCACAAGGGAAGAAAAAGGCCAGGGGAGGCGAATCTTCGTTAAAGGAAAATTTTTTATTTTAATCATAAATCGAATGGTCTGTTTGTTTGACGCGTGTACAGTGAGGTTGGGGAGGTGGGGTCCATGCCTAGTTAGCTATAGTCCAAATCCAACTTTTTTTTTTTTTTTTTCCTGAAAAGAAAAGAAAAAAAAAATAAAGAAGGAAAGGTGGGAGAGAGGGTGTCCCGTGCAAACCGCAAAGTGGGTTTCTTTTAGATTAGGGGGTGTGTTGGCACGTGGGATAGAGTCTGTAGGGCCCACTTCGCATGCCTAAGTCCGGCAAATAAGTGCTCAGGGTGACGTGGCAGTTGCTGTCACCATTTTATAATTTTTATTTTTTGTATACAAATTGATGAGAGCCAGAAATTCAAAATGATTTAAAAAGAAAAAAACAGAGAAAAAAAAAGCCAGTTTTTGTGGGAAAACAGGGCTTTGCATGGAGGTCCCTCTTGATTACATGGTCTGCCGGCTATTTAAGCACTTATGCTCTGATTTTTATTTGGTAGAGATTTGGTTATTGTCCACATATAATTATTAATTACAATAAATTAAAGTTTTAAACTTGTAACTTCTTATTTCAATTTTCTTTTATTAATTTTTTTATAATTTGCTGGTAATAATCATAACAACATATCATCAATAGGGCCGAGGAAAAAAATAAATGGTATGCAACAATATTCACATAATCAATGACAAAAAAATTATTGTGGAATCATAAAATTAATGGCATTAATTTCACTTGCTAATTTTATTCTAAATTTTAGTGATATTGCCCCACACTTATTAGTAATGCTTAAGTGTTTTGATTTTAGAATATATACATATATATTTATAAAATCCTAATTTTCTTTTCTTTCAAATTTTTTTTGCCACCAATTTTCTATAAGTAAAAATGGGTGATTTTTTGCTATTTTATATTTGAAATCACTCATTTATATATTTTTTTATCAATTTATTCGTAAAATAAGTGGTTAGCTTATATAAATCTATTTTTTATTTATTTTATTTTTCTTAATTTTATCGTCTTATTGTAATATTTAGTTTTTTTCATTTTATTACGATATTTTGTTTTTCATCGTCTTGTTGCATCTTTTTATTTTTGTATAGGCGATGTAGACAGGTAAAACATATTCGATACAATAAAAATGATAAATTATATTATAACCATCAGTATATTACAGAATTTGAATAATATATATTCTAATCACTATAATATTATTAAAGTTGTAGATATTTAGGCAATTTGCTATTAATTATGAAAATTTCGCAAGTACTATATAGGTAAAAGCTATTAATATTTGTACAAATTAGAATATTAATGATGTGAAAATGACTATTATGCTCTTAGCTAAATTCTGAGATAAAAATCTATCCCTTAATAATTAACTGTTTCCTGTTTAATTAATTAAGAACAAAAACATCATATAACAATGCTAATAACACTTTACAACACTGCGATTGGCTGTTGAGAATATATAAATTTTTAAAAAATAATTTATCGCTCATCTTATTTTATTAGTGATAATTAATCAATTAATTCAGGCATAAAAGTTTTTAATTAATCAAGTTATAAGACCCAATTTTAATCATTATCATGGGTTTCGTTTTAATTAATCATAAATTAAGAATACATAATATAAAAACCTATTCTCAAATGTTCAAAACTACAATCATATAAATTATAATACCATGTTCTATATTATTAAAACTACGTACAAGCATAAATAAATATCAAATTTAACTACTGAAAAACAATTCTAAAAACAAAACATTTTTTGTTAAGAGAAATAATTTTATTGATTCAAATTAATAATATATATATAGAAATACATATATAAATCCGTAAAAATTCATAGATAATGAAATAGTAAAAAAATTAACATCTATAACCGAAATTTCTTCCAATAACTGTTAACTTAATTATAATATTTCCATAGTACGCAGTAGTAGTTTTTTTCGAATGCAAATTAAATTCTCTGACCACATATTCATGTTTATGAAACTTTAAATGAGAATTAATAAGTTACTTAGGTATATTAATTGCCAGATTATGGCGTCTAATCGAATAGACAACTCTCATTGTGCTAAAGCATCGACGTAAAGGGGAGGAAAACCCTATTCTTTTTGAACTCAATCTATCAATTAGCTCATTAATCACTTTAATGTTATCATTTTGATTTTAAGATTACTTTCAAATTTAATCCCTGCCGAATTTAAATTTTCATCAATATTTGCGGAGGGTGATGATCATGATTCCTTTAGAAAGAGGGTTTTCTTTGCCTTCCACTTAAGCTGTGTAAGAGTCAATTCGGAGAACGTTGAAGCTTTATAGGATTTTTTTTTTTTTGGATCTATTTCACCAAATTTCTCTCATTCGAGATTTCTCACAATTTTTTTAATTAAGAAGAATATCAATCAAGCTATTCTTGATTAGAGTTTTTTTTTCCAGGCTAATTAATACATAATAAATATAATTTTCTTGGTGCATTATTTATCACTTAATTTCATATTGCATGTAAGGTGGATATCTAGAATTTAATTAAGGTTACTAGAATTGTATTTATTAATGTTTAATAGATAAGATAGTTTGCCTAATATTTAATTACAAATTCGTTATTTTCTCCGTTCGAATTTCCATATTAGCATTTTAATTGTGATTACAACATATTTTCATATTTTAATTTGGTACTCGGATGGAATCTTTAATATATTTCTTCCAACATTAGCGAAAAAAGGTTTTTTTTTTTTAAAAAAAAAAATCGTTTACAAAATATTTAATTTTGCTGATACTAATTCTTATTTGCATAACTTTATCTACATATTACTTAAAACATATAGGGAGGGACGATCATTTGGTGATTTAAAATTAAAGAAAAAGCTGACCAAATGTTCTTTTTAATATATTTCGTAAATTAAACCATAAACTTTTGGAGAAAAAAATATTGACAATTACAACCCTTAATTTTTTATTTATAAATGGAGCTAATAATTATTATGTTATTATAAAAAAGTTATAATTTTATTCTATAAATATATAAATAAATTTAATTTTTTATATATAATAATAAATTATAGACTTGATTAAATATAAGTACGGTTATATTGTGTTTATTAGAAAAATTCAATACATCTCCATCTGTCAATTCAAAACTCTTTTATTCCTCCACATATATATCAAAAGCTCACACAGGTATACAATTATGAATGATGCAATTTTCCTATATGTGGAGGTCATTCAATGATATGACATTGACGAAAATATCCCTATAAAATTAACTAACCGACAAGGTAAAGATTTTGTCAAATATTAAGCAGTGTGCCAAAAATTTAATTATAATAAAGGAAAATTATTACTTACTGTTGCAGATTTAATTTATTGAATTAGCATTTTCATAAGATTTAAAATTTATATGATTATCTCCTTATATTTTATTATTATCTATTAATATATTTTTTTATTAAATTTTTTTTATTAAAAATATATTAGATTGTAATGAAATAATAAAAAAAATTATAATATATTCTATAAAATTTGATCTATTATATTAATATCTTTTAATAAAAAAAATATTTTTTATGACTAACGTAAATATCTAAAATTTTAATGGAAATACTATATTGTTTAATGAAGATAAAATGTAGCGACATATTATATAATTTTTGAACTTTAAAAAATGTTATATTAAACAGTAAATAGTAATTTTATCTCACAATAACTATAAAAGGAATAGTAAATAATAATAAAAGGGTTGCGTCTTAAGATGGGTATTGTCCATAGCAAAGAAAAGAGAATCACATAATAGAAAGAAAAGTATAAGCATTTTTTTTTTTTTCAAACCACTTGTATTTTCGGCTATTTAATTAAAATTATATATAAAAATTAATTCTGTTCATATAAAATAATAAATTATTTTTATAAATTTTAAAGTAATTATATATCCAAAATATGAATTCAAAATCTCTCCAATTAAATTAGAAGAAATTCTCGATATCTCATTTACAGCAGTCCCCTTTAATTAGTAGCTAATTAAGACATTGGGTCCAGCTGCGAAAGCAACTTCTCTCTGTATCTCTCCATCTTATGCCTCTGCGTGCAGTGTTCAACAAGTTTTGATAGGATCAATTTTCAATTATAATCTTCTCCATTCATTTTTCTTTTTCTTTTCTTTTTTTTCCCTATTTAAATGGTTTAATTTGTTTGGATAATATAAAGAAGTAAGTGTGGTAGCAATTAAAGCCAAGATTTAGAAAAGTATACCTAGTTAATCATGCAATTTCGACCATAATTTTCAAATAATTATAATATTAATAAACTTGAAGGACCTAATTTCTATTTACAACGGTTCTTTTATTTATATATATATATATATATATATATGTTTATAAATTAAATATGATAAATGCTTGTTTGATTGAGTTTTTGTTCTAAATTTTGACGATTTAATAAGCTAATAATTGAATTGGATATTTAATTAATTAAATTTTTAATAGTCAAACAAAGAAAAGATAAAAGAATTAACACACACATATATATTAAAAATAAAATCATCAGCTTCTTCACCTTACCTTCCTTTTAATCAAAATTTGACCAATATTAATGGCCCATTTTTGAGATAGTTTACCAACCAAATGGTGAAGTTTTGAAAAAGAAGGTCCCACATATCCTCACATCACCACCTCTATCTACTAAAATAATAATTATGTATTAATCCACTTTTCTTTATGTATTAATTTTCCATTATGTCTTTATTAATAAAGATTATTATCAATAAATACAAGTTATTATTTTAATTTTTTAATATTATATCTAATTAATATAAACTTATATTGGGCACTACATATTTTAATTTTGTAAAAATATAAATAAATTTATTAAAATGAGTCGGAATGAATAATTAATTACAAAAATATGTATTAATTTAATTAATTAACTTCATAAGCTAATTTTCTTTTTAATATAACTTTCATCATATGCCTCCTATTGACACACACAAATATAATTTTATTTTTTTAAGCATGAAATTGAAATCTCAAGCTTTTTAGTATGTAGTGGTCATTTTCTTGTGAAAAGAAATGGAAAATTTGAAAAAGAAGAGACAAGCAAAGTATCCCATGATAACAATATTGAATACTATGAATAAATTAAATAATTTTGTGTACAAAAGCGATATGTATAAAGAAAGAGAAGATGAGAATATTCAGAATGGTGGCCTTCGGATTAATTACTAATTACTACTTTTGATGTGATATATGCCGCTTTACATTTTTTTAAATGCACTAATTACCATTAAGGAGACATCATATACAGTAAATTAAGATTTAGATTTGGATAATTGTAATATGAAAACTTTTTTATTTATCCGAATTGGATTTATAGTTTTATTTATTATTATAAAAATAATAAAGTTAAATGAAAATAGTATTTATAATTTTTAAACGCTATTTCTATATTATAATTTACTATTAGTTCGATTTAATTTATAAATAATGTTATAAATTTACCCATAAACTTTCTCTCAATGGTACTGATCTGATGCATGATTAGGGTTGTAAGATCTTAAAATTCGAATATCTAATCAATCAAACTTGTTGTAAATTAGATAAGTCTGATGAAACAAATAATAAAAAAGTAACGATTAATGAATTAAATATTAAAGTTAAATAGAAAAGACTTTTAAAATTGGTTAAAGAAAATATACGGTGCTCAAATTAATGTTAAAATTATTAAATCCACAACTGCATTAAGGCATCAATAATTTAATAAAAGAAATAAAAAGTCGCAATCATAGTTGTTGCTTTTGCTCTTAAATCAAAGCCCTATTAATATAGCAATACAACTAGTCACTAGAATATGATTTTGGGTGAATACTAATTATGCAATTTGGTTAATAGATTAGTAGCTGCTAATTTGACAAATTAATGTCTTAATTCACTTGAAAAGGACATTGGAGGTCACCATATTTGATTAAGGTTGCATTCATAAATCCACTTTTAAACTTCAACTAATTGATTAATTAATAATATTATTGTTTGATTATAATATCTGTATCTTTTCAATAGTCTTTTTAATATTAATGAAACGAATATTAAGAAAATGATTAAAAAATCAATATTCAGAAGAAAAAGCTTGTATATAAATTTTTGAAGAAGACACTTCAAGAAATAATAATAATTGGAATGATCTTGATAATTAGTTACTTTAATTTTTTGGAAAAATAATAATAACTTTTATTGACCAAGTCAACCAATTGTTTATTTTGCTTTTCTTCAATGCATAATTATTGGCTTATCATTTACAGCAGGCTGCCAATTAATTTCTATCAATAAATTTATGCTGTTGACCACGGTCAATCTTGCCCATGAAAGTTGGGTTTCAAAATTGAAATGAATTTCCCTAACCTTTTTTTTTTTTTTTAGGTAGATGAATTTCCCTAACTTTGATGAAGATTCAGTTTCTGACTGTACATTCAGAAGAGTAAGCATTTAAAATTCTATAATTGTACTTCATCATATGATTTTTGTACTCTTGCAAATATTATTTGGCGCTAATTATAAAATTCACGTTACGCTTAATAAATCAATTTATTTACTAAAATTATTCTTAATTTTATAATTAAAAGTGATAAATATTTTATCATAAAAAGGAAGAATGTTTGTAAAGAAGGGTCTGAACAAGTGGGCACTTTCAGATATATAGGAATGAAAATTAGTTAATGTCAAATCCTGCCACAGAAATATTAATCAGTTATTATAAAGTTTTGATGGGAGAATCCTTTGAAAACCATGCAGTTATTAGTAGTAAAAGTAACATTTAAATATATATTTGCAAATATATATAAATAAATGAGTATGGAGTAATTAACAGTATCTATTATATATATCATGAATATATCTTGCTTTGAACCCAAACTCCTGTTAACATCAGAAACTTCTTTCTTGCACTATCATTGTAATTTTTCTGATGGTGATAGCAAAAGTTTTCTCAAAATACAATTATATATATATATATATATATATATATATATATATATATATATATCTTCTTTATTATTTTCTGTCAGAGTTTTTCTGTTTCTATATTTTCATGAGATTCTTTAATTTGGAGGTTGTCAAGAAAAACCAAAGCCATAAAGTTGTAAAAGAAAACAAGATAAATTAACCCATATAAAAATAAAACAAGAAAAATAAATCCATAAAAATATTCGATTATTAGCTAATTATTAAGATAGGTAATTTCTTTATTTTTCTAATAAAATATTTTATTAGTTCCTTTGATGCTTTACCAAAAAAAAACTCAAAGAAAAACAGCGAGAACCCTATCTACATAGGGCCCCATACATTTCGGCTGTTTGATACAAATGCAAGCATTTTCATTGTAACCTACAACTTTTCCTTCTTTTTTTTTTTTTTGAAAAAAATTGTATTTTTTATAAAGGACCTAATTAGAATTTCAAAATTAGTACATTTTAATTGGAGATTTAAATTCATATCTCATAACTATAGTCACCAATTCAGTACTATGAAATTAAAATTTATTGGCAAAAAGAAAATCATATTTTGAATTGAGAATATATAAACATATATACACTGAAAATTAATATGTTATTTTCTGCTGTAAATTTAAATTTTAAATAGAAATAGATAATTAATTAGATATATTAAAATTTTTGTTGGGAGCATTAAAGTAGGTGTCGCGTGGTGGTTGGCTCAGTGTTTCTTTGCAATTTAATTTGCTTTTATCTTCAAACACTGCCATCACACCACACAAATTTAAAAAAAAAAATATTTATTATATACCAAAACAATGAAAAAAAAAAAAAAAGAAGACGAACAAAAAAAAAAAAAGAAAAAGACCGAGATATTTATTATTGAAGTGAAGCATAGGGGACCCCCACACCCACAATTCTCATCCTTCATCTCTCTTCATCATCACCACCATCATCTTCTTCTTCTATCTTCTCTCTTTCTTTCTTTATTTTAAATTTTTTTAAGCTTTTGGGTTAAGGAAGAAGACGTTTTCCTCATTTTTCAGCTGTTTGTATCTTCTCCTCTGACACACTTTCAAATCCCAATTTTTTTTTTTAAATTTCATTTAATAAAAAAAATTATTATTATTAATTTTTTTTAATTTCCTTGATCTCTCTCTCTGTTTATCTTTCATCAAATTTTGCCTGAGTGCACCAAATGATTTGAAGAGCGGGTCAAATCAAAGGAAGTTCCCTTGTTTTGATGTATTCGCAGGTACCCTCACTCAAAAAACCCATTAAAATAGAAAGACAGTGAAACAATGGCTATTTGTGTGTATAATTATTAATTTCTTTTTTGAATTTTTAAGATACTGTTGAATTTTTTTACTACTCAAGCAGGAATTGGGAATTAAAAGAAATGTGTATATGTATGGATAATGAGAGTAAATAAAGATGGGTATCTTTTTCTCAGCCTTTTTAACCTGTCTTTCTCCTTTCTTCTCTGTTTTTTCCTTTTCAGTGAGATGAGTTGCAGAGATTTTCATGGTCTCTGACAAAGAGCTTTTCTTCTTAAGATATAAAATCCACACACACCCATATATTTATATATGTGAATTACATCATAAACATAATTAATATAATAGACAGGAGGTTGGGTTTTTGTGATGTGCTTTTGTTTTCTTGATGTACTTCAACCATATATAGCTTTTTCTCTCTCTCAATTTCATTGTAAGTGAAAATTCTTCTTCACTTTGCAGTTCAGATGATGATGAAGAAGCACGTGTACACTCAGATTTCCATCACAACAGGTTTTTAATTATATATTTAACTAATACTCTAATCAATTCTCTTCTCTCTCTCTCTCTTTCTCTATCAATCTCTCTTTATCTCTTTATTTTACCTCTCCCTATAAAAGCGAAACACTTGCTCATATCTTTCTCCCTTTCTCTTCTTATTCTTCTTCTCTAGAGGATGAAAGCAAAAACCTTTCTTTAGTTGGCCTCATGAATCATGAGGAATTGTTAATTGAGCTCAATTTTTCTTTGTGAATTTCATATTCATTTGTTGTCTCTTCTATCCCAGCAGGCGTTTGCTGGTGAGAGATTATAGCAGTTGCTGTAGAGACTCGCCGATTTCCATATCTTCTTCGTTGATGGGTTGATATACTTATAAATACACATCTACATCCATAATCTTAAAGGTAAAGCAATCAAATTGGCTTATTGTGAATGTAGAAGAAATGGGTATTTTTTTCCTTTTCTTTGAAAAATAATTTGAAAGTTATGGATTTGATATGTGGATGTGAAAGTTAGCTAACTGACGTAGTCTTTTTTTCAGTGTAGAGATAAAAGACTGTAAATTTTTTAACAACAGAATCGAAATTCGATGGCGACGTACTTTCATGGAAACCCTGAAATCCAAGCAGCTGCAGCAGAAGGCCTTCAAACCCTTGTGCTAATGAACCCTACTTATGTCCAATATTCTGACACGCCGCCTCCACCTCCTTCCAACAACCTCGTATTCCTAAACTCCGCTCCCAACCACCTCTCCCCGTCGCCACACTTCTCCCACGCGCCTCCCAATACCCAGCAATTCGTGGGTATCCCTTTGGACCCAAACTCCCACGATGCTTCCACTCTGCATGGACTTGTTCCGCGGATCCATTACAATCTTTACAACCCAATTGACTCGGCGCGTGAAAATCCACGCGCCCAGCAAGGACTCTCCTTGAGCCTCTCGTCCCAGCAGCAGCAGCAGCCACCCGGTTACGGGTCGCAGGCTCAAGCGGTGTCCGGTGAAGATATTAGGGTCTCAGGTGGGTCGGTGTCGTCTGGTTCAGGGGTCACAAATGGGGTGTCGGGTATCCAAGGGATGTTGTTAGGCTCCAAGTACTTGAAGGCTGCTCAAGAGCTTCTTGACGAAGTTGTTAATGTGAATAACAACGGAATAAAGAATGAATTATCCAAGAAGGGCCATGGCATGAGTAGCAACAACAGCAATAAGGTGATTGGAGAATCATCAGGCGGAGAAGCCTCTCCTGGTGTAGGAGACGCCGGCGGGAAGCGCGGAGCAGAGCTAACCACGGCAGAGAGGCAGGAAATTCAGATGAAGAAGGCAAAGCTCATAAGCATGCTTGATGAGGTGGGTAGTTTTACAGTACATATAGGTCAAAGATTAAGAATTTTGATTTGGGTATCAATCATTAGAATAAAAAACTGAAAGAAAATTTTAATTCAGAAGGGTATTTGCATAATTGATGAAATATCGGTAGATCTTTTTTATAAAAAAATAAATACATAAATAGAAGAAAGAGATTGATAAGTGTTAATATATGATGGATAATTGTGAAGGTGGAGCAAAGGTACAGGCAGTATCACCACCAGATGCAGATAGTGATATCATCATTCGAGCAAGCAGCAGGAATAGGTTCAGCGAAGACATACACAGCACTAGCTCTGCAAACAATTTCGAAGCAATTCAGGTGCTTAAAAGATGCGATAACAGGCCAAATAAAAGCAGCAAACAAGAGCCTCGGGGAAGAAGATTGCATTGGAGGTAAGCTGGAAGGATCAAGGCTCAAATTCGTCGATCATCACCTTCGTCAACAACGAGCACTTCAACAGTTGGGAATGATCCAGCACAATGCTTGGAGACCCCAAAGAGGATTACCTGAGCGATCTGTTTCTGTTCTTCGCGCTTGGCTCTTCGAGCACTTCCTCCACCCGTAACTACTTATTCTCTTGCCCTTTTGATTTCCTTAATTTTCACCTCTTTACTTGTGTTCCTACTTACTGAATTTTTCTTTATCAATTTCAGCTATCCCAAAGATTCTGATAAGCATATGCTGGCCAAGCAGACAGGACTGACCAGGAGCCAGGTATATTTTTCTCTATGTAACTTTGGATGTTTACTCATTTCTTTGTCAACTATGGGGATGGAATTCTTGTTCTTTTTAATGTTATGTTTATTATTCAGGTGTCTAACTGGTTCATCAATGCTCGAGTTCGGCTTTGGAAGCCGATGGTAGAAGAAATGTATTTGGAGGAAATCAAGGAGCAGGAGCGGAATGGATCAGAGGACAAAAGCAGCAAGAGCGAGCAGAAGGAAAACTCAGCTTCAAAGTCAGTTCTGCAAGAGAAGGGATCAACTAATGAGAATCAGACTAGTAAAAGTTACAAATCCTTAGACACTTCTCCAAACAAGAATGCTGCTTCTGCATTTTCCATGTCTACAGCTTCTACATCTCCTGTAGGAGGAGGACATGTGCGGAACCAATCAGGATTCTCCCTCATAGGCTCATCAGAATTGGAAGGAATTACACAAGCAAGTCCGAAGAGACGGAGAAGTAATGAACTGATTCAGTCTCCCACCAGTGTTCCTTCTATAAATGTGGATGTCAAGCCTGGCGAGACGAACAATGATCAGGTTTCCATCAAGTTTGGGGATGGGAGGCAGAGTAGGGAAGGGTACTCATTCATTGGAGGTCAAACCAACTTCATTGGTGGCTTTGGGCAATACCCAATTGGAGAACTTGGAAGGTTTGATACAGAGCAGTTTACACCAAGCTTTTCAGGGAATGGTGTCTCTCTTACTCTCGGTCTTCCCCATTGCGTAAACCTCTCCTTATCAGGCACTCATCATCAGACTTTCCTTCCAAACCAGAACATTCAATTGGGTAGAAGAGTCGAAATTGAGGAACCAAATGAGTTCGCAGGCATTAGCACATCTGCACCTCACTCTTCAAGTGCATATGAGAGCATCAATATTCAGAACAGAAAGAGGTTTGCAGCACAACTGCTGCCAGACTTTGTAGCCTGACCTGATGAACAAGTAATAAACATGGCTCTCAGGATCTCCTTTCACTATTTCTTGCTGTTCCAACCAATATTAGTAGGAACCAAGATTTAATGCATGCTAGTGTAAACAATTAAAAAAGGAAATTTTACATAGTATAGGTCTATACTTTGGAATAGAACCATTTGAGTTCTTAGACAGTTTAGGATTTGAGAATATATGGGTTGAGGATTGTATATTATTTTTGTAATTTTTGAAGATGGACATATGGATTATGTCATAAGAATTATTTACTGGGGTATACTAATAATATATATATATATATATATATTGATTGAGATCAAATTATGTGTATTTCATCAAATAAATAGAATCATCATCCACAAATGCTCAGTTGATTGCCAATTGACAGTACTTGAGAGGTATGATGATTAAGATCTCTATTATCCATGTCGGAAAAAATGAACTCACAACTAAAGTTCTTTCAGAATTTCAAATCCATATGTTGGTATCAGGAGTAAGCCCTATATATGCAAATGAAATCTGTGTCTAAATCCACATCTTCACTATGATGTTTGAGCATTTCAATATCAAATGTCCCATTCAACCAAAGGCCATACAAAGATATAAGTCACTGTAGCTTCTGGGTAGATGGGTCCTCTGCTCTAAAAGAGTAAGTCAGCATTAGTTAGATTTAATATTTTCATAATCAATCCAAATCATTGCCTAATAGAAGAAGAAAAGATAATATATTATTCTTGGCTGCTATGCAAAATATAGAATATGCGAAAAGGGGTAATATGTATGCAAAAAAAAAAAAAGCTGGTTTGTTTTTGAGGTTACTTGTTTGGCAGGGATTACATATCTTTGACCGCAACTACTCGTGAGTGACTGGCACAGCTACAAACTTTTTGCTTGTACTATTTCTATATTACTTTTCTGATAAGGCTGCAAGCGAATAGTATATTCAAGGCGAAAATTTGCTTTTCTAATGGTGTAGGACATGACAATCTGCTAATAATAGATCTCATGATGTCATTATAATCTTGAGAATTCAATAACTAACATTATAACAACTAGCAAAGAAACACTCCTACGATCAAACGAATTCACGTGAACTTTTCAACTCATCCAAATTTCACAATTGCATGCCCAGTTCATGTCCATGTCTATTGCTTGCAGCGACTTAGAGACCATATATAGCATAGTAAACTCAGCATAAGACACTATTTGTACAGAGAAGATGAGTAAAATGTTGTCATAAGGTAATTCAACAATATAGTGCCATGAGCATATATTAAGAGATTGCACAATTTTTCTTTTTTGTTTTTTCCTGAAACACTGCATAACCAATTCACTGTACATCTTGAATTTGGACATTCTAGTATTCACAGCTACAGATTTTACAATCAAATGAATCCCACTGCTGCTTACAGAAAAAATTGCAGTTCGGTATTTTCAATAATATGCTAAAAGTCTGAAAACTAATGCGAGTAACAGCTCTCATTTCGATGGAATTTCTGTAGCATTGTGTGCAGGTGATTTTTCTTTCTTTTTTTTTTCCAAAAAAAAAAAAAAAGTCTTCTTAGTGGCCTCAAAAAGATTGAACTGATGAAATGATTGAAAGGAGATTACATGAAATTATCAGTTTTCAGCCATACCATCATTTCCGTTTATATCTGGGCCTAGTCTTCTCTTGGCAACTTTTGACCTGTAACACCATACCTCAAATGCCTCGGTGAAGTTTGGATAGCAAATATGTTCATTCCCCAACCATTCAGTCAAAATCTCTGCCAGGTCTCCTGAAGGCAACGCAAGAACTATTGAAACAAATGCAGATTCTAAAGACTGCCACAGTTCTTCGTCAACCTTAAGCTTCGTAGCATCCTCATCATTGACTGTCATAGAATCAATTAAAGGCTTTGTAACCCTCACAAAAGGAAGCCAAACCTTCACCATGTAAAGCCGTTTTGCTGTGGGCAAAATGACAGTTCCGTATCCTATGGCTTCTAAAACCTTCATTGTCACCTCAATAACCTTCAGCTTTGTCTGAATTATTTCAAATATCGAATTTTCTTGCTCAACGAGCTGAAGTACCTTATCTGATGCATCTACCCAACTGTTGACAAATTCAAACATATTGATTTCCAACTTAGTCAAAATCTGACAGGCCCATGACATATCTGATAGATGAGATTGAAATGACTGCATCTCCAACTCAGGAACTGATTCCACTGCAGGTTCATTTACTAAAGTGTTCAATAGATGGTTAAGTCTGGTGGATAGCCCCTTAACACAATCTTTTACAACAGATTTTATCTCATCATCGGCTGTTAACAGAGGTGCATCATCATCTTCCGTGAGCAGGTATTCAAGCTGCTCTTGTGCAGAAGTTTTAAAACTGTTCTTGGGCGGTGAAGACAATGATGTAGCAAATTGAACTGCTGACAGAAAAATCTTCCGTATAGCTGTCTGATTGACTGGTAGGAGACGGGCTAGAATTGGCTCTGCTTGAAATCCTAGACCCGGTATGATCTTCAGAATCTCCTCCTCCTCAGCTTCATCCCAAGGGACTGCTTCCAAGTAACTAACACAAGCAGCAACAATTTGAGGGCTCTCCAGTTCAACAGCAGCCTGCAGAATTCCAAGGCTATTCCTCACACCATGCCATATGTCATCTGATGAGCCGTCTAAAGCCACATATAGAAGGCGAAGGAAATTCACAATGTGATCAAAGTTTGACTCGTGGCAGTGAACTTCAACACAATTCCGTGAGTCAATGATCTGGCATGTAGGCCATTTGTCAGAAAGACGATCAGCAAAAAACTTGCACTTCTCTACTAGAACTTGGGAGTGACAATAAAATCGATCATCTCGGCCACCCTCTGTTCGTAACCTAACAACGACGTCGCTGGTTGAGGTCTCACCAATCCTTCTGGGTGACTTAATTTAATTAACCATAAATTAAGAAAAATATATAAGCAAAGTGAGAAATTAGACATTTAAGAATGAATCTGCATCAACACACAAAAGAAAAACATGGCAATAATTTGTTCAGTCAATGGAAGAAATATTATGATAATACATCACTTGCAACTGTTTAATAGAATTACATGTAGAACTTCACTTAGGATTTTATGATAAATTTGTCAAACAATTTTTTGTAATGTTTAGAAAACACTTGAAACATATTGGGATTCTCCTTTATTTTCCCCATTCCATCACAATACACTAAATGTAACATCGTTTTAGTTCATCAAGGGAAATATTGCAAGAACAAAAGAGGGTAAAGGAATGGAAAAAAGCCAAAAAAGACAAAAAAAAAAAAAAGGAATCCAAGAGCTACTTCCTAGGCAATCATCAGCTTCGAGAGGCTAAATTCAGCAATCACAACAACAAGATCCAAAAATTTCAATGTAGAACTTGGAATTAACCATTGTATAATTTTACTGCTAGCATGAGGAAATAGTATGTCAACATGATAAAAAATCAAGCAAGGATCCTACTCTCTTAATGGAGTAAAAAAATAATATCATTATCAAAATGCAATAAGGTCACATAAAGATGTAATATGAAATTCAAGAATTTGTACGACTTTGGTTCACAGTGAGTAAATTATTATTTGGACAAAAGAAGACTTTAACTGAATATTGGAGAGTTAGGATGTATTTCAATTTCACCACCAAGCAAATCCTCATTCACAACCATAAATATAATTTACATTCAATGGATCCATCCAGATGAATAAAATGAATATATCATAGACAACAAAACTACTCTTAAATTCAAACATTTCTCTTCATTTCAAATCCTTAATTATACATCCATGCCTACTGAATGGGAGGAAAAAAAAAAGAGTTTCATGAAAATTATCACTACGAGCAAATGGAAAAACTTACAGGACACTCCATAAAGGCAAGCAAAGCTATCAAGTATTTCTCTCAATTGTTATGGCTCCAACAAATAAATAAGAATCGTTTTATGGCTCCAGCAAAGAAATAAGAATCTACAAGCAACCAAGTGTAATTTCATAATTAAAATACTTGAAATAAACAAAAATAGAAGAGCTAGAATGATGCAAGACTCATTAAATGCTGCGTGCCTGCATCAACTTATAAACTAACTTTTGCATTAAATGTCTAGATTTAATAAGCAAACTGCATAGCTATAACCTTAGTAACTTTCATCTGATTCATCCCACGAAATTTGCAAGATAACCATTCTATGAAATGCCACAATTTCAATAGCGTAATGGCACAATTACAACCAGATTAACTTAAAAACAACAGAAACAGATCACAAATGACGGATGATCATTCCTGCATACTTTACTGTAACATTTCTTAAGGTTGAACTTAACCAAGATTCATCAAAGATTAACTTTTACATAAATATTTAGCAGTAATTAAAGCTCCCAACTTGAACATTATTCACCGAGAGAGAGACATAGATACATTAAGGGGAACAAACATTACGTGGGTCTTTTTCCAAAAATAAACTACGCCACGCCTGAATACCTTTAGAAATACACCCTAAAAGCAAGAAAGAAACTGATAGAGAATTTGGCTAGATGAAGAAAACCCTTTTACCCGAACACAATTTGAACCACATTTTTAATCATCATCACTGGATACCCTCCTCGGCAAGTGCGCACTTATGCAACAACAATTCTTTAAGTTAATAACGCAAAGCAATAATTAAAAAAAAAAAAAGAAATCTTTATAAATCAAGAATGCAAATCGAAGATTCAACTGAGTAGTAAATAATGAATGAAGTAGAGAAATGAACAGGACAAGTTAGAAATCTAAACCTGCTGCTTTATCATAGTCTAGTTTCTTTCTTGATTCCCCTTCCGCAGCAGCAGTAGATAGCATGGTAGAGCTTTGTTTCTCCTCACTGTCGAGTCTCTACAATCTCCCTCTGGACCCTCTCTTTCCCCAGAGAGTAGTGCGTCAAGTACAACTCATCAAATGGGTTTTTGGGCCTTTTATACGAAACAGAAGCTCAAAATTGATTAGATTCGATTTGGGCTTTGATCCCTCCGACCCGACCTATATATTTTTAGTTTTATTTTAGGTTTAATTACCAAAAAAAAAACTCTAATTTTGGAATCATATATAATTTTAGCATAAACTATCAAAATTTTTATAAAAATATCTAAGCAACATTTTTTTGTTTCAAACTATCAAAAAACCGATGATTTAATTCTACGTAACAACCGGAAATTAAAAAAAAAAGATAAATTATAGACAAATCTATAATTTTAAAAAAATGAAAGGCTAAGTTTAAAAATTAATGAACTCTCTCTCTCTCCTCCATCTCCTTTTCCTCCTTCAATTTATACAAGGATCACGTTTGGATATGGCGACAAGCGGGAGTAATGATCTAGCAACTATTAAAACAAGAATAATTCTTGAGTTTTAAGACTCGAATACATGAATAATATTAAGGAATTTTGATTTAGCTAGTATTACCGATACATTACAGTACAAAATCCAGAATACAAACCCACACAAACAGATCTAAGCATATACCCATTAATATTACAATCACAATACTCATCACACGCAGATAAAAAGGATCGACAAAAACAGAGATCCCAATTACAAACCCAATTTCAAACCATAAAATTGAATATTAAATGCGAAAATAAGTTTAGCCCATTTCAGCTTTATCCTTTTTCTTTTCGAAAGTTGATTTCTTGACATTGCATATCAAGAAGTGAAGTAAAAGATTGGGTGAAAGAAGATGCTAAGAGGAGAGAATAAAATTTTCGTTAATTTTTAAATTTAACCCTTCATTTTTTTTTAAATTATAAATTTGCTCCTGACTTATCTATTTTTTTTTTTTTAAATTTCGAATGCCACTTAGAATTAAATTTCCGGTTTTTTGATCGAAATATAATTTTGAAACAAAAAATGTTGTTGATGTATTTTAATGCAAATTTTGATAGTTTGTGATAAAATTATTTGTCAACCCAAATTTTGATTTCTTTTTTTAGTAATTAAGTTTTAATGAAAAACAATTTATATTTTGAATTTTTGATCTCTAATATTTATGAATTTATAAAATTAGGTCCTTCAATAAAAAAATGTATTCAATTTAACTTCATTAATCATCAATTTTATTATTTTTGACTCTTTTGATGTCAGGTCAGTTCAATTAATTCTCGACTTATTATTTCATAAATAGGAATTAAATTATTCATTTTGTCCAAAATAGAAAGACTCATTTTTTATTTTTTGTTGTCCGAAATATTTATAGATCATTTTTCTTTTTTAAAGTATAGTTATTTTATTAAATTATAAATATATTATTATTATTATTATTATTATTATTTTCGTTCAAAATTATAAGTCGCTTTTCTTTTTTGAAGTATAAATATTATTTTTAATTACTAACATAATTTTATTTATATATATCCTTATTAAATATACCTAAATGCCAATTAATTTTTTTTAACTCTTACTTTTAAATAATGCTTGAAATTAATTAGCATTTATATGAGTATTAATTTGAATCTTATATTAAAACGATTAAATCATATTTTCAAGATAATAATGAATGGAAGTATTTTTATAAAATATCAACAAAATTTATTAATTTAACTTAATTAACTAATTTTCTTAATATTTGCACAATATGGACTAAACCTACTTTTTAGAACAATGAGTAATTACTATTTTTGAACTCTTAAATTTTTTTAACTTTTGCTTTAAATAACTTTCGAAATTGATTGATATTTTCATGAGTATTAATTTGAGTCTTGTATTAAAAGAGATGAAATAATATTTTCAAGATAATAATATATTGAAGTATTTGTTGGAAGATATTAAGCAAAAATTATTAATTTAACCACACTAACTAATTTTCTTGATATGTACAAAAAAATATGATAAATAAGTCTATCTTTTCCAGATTAATGATATTAAAATAATATTTAATAAAATTTTTATTCTACAATCAATAATTATAAATTAATCAAATTTTTAATTAAGACACTAAATTAGTTCAAAATTTTATTATTAAAACTATCGATTAAATAAATTTTTGTACATTTAAATTTTATGGTAAATTACTATAACCCCTAAAATTTGGTTGAATATGCTAGTTGAACTTTCTATAATGTCAAATTTATCTTTTTTTTAATATTATATTTTTTAATTAATAAAATGTCAAATTTATCAAAAAAAATAAATAAATAAGAAATTTTTAGTATTTAGTTGACTAAGGTAATATACTAGTTGACTAATAAAATATTATATTCAAAAGTTTATTGGAGGCATTATGTATTAGGCATTATAAACAAAAAAAAAACATTAAATTCGCCCGCTTCTAGGCATTATATTAGGCGTGTTTTTAGGAGGCAATTGAATGACCTAAAGCCATTAACAATTGAAATCTTCCATTAATTGTGATATTTATTTTCTTATGTATATATTTAATTTATTATATAAAATTATTTAAATTATTTTCATTAATAATGTGATATCTTTTATATATAAATATATATATATATATACTAATTTAAATATTATATATTTAATTTTTTATAGCATGATAATATTTTTTGAATAGGTCATTTTAATTTCCGTTTTCAAATTATATGTTAGTTATATATTTATTTTATTTTTATTATATGATTATCGGTGAAAATTAAAAATATAAAAAATTTATCATGTATATTATATAAACTGTAACTGTGTAAATATTATATGTAGGGTATATACAGCAAAAAATAATATACGATTAATAAAAATTTATAGTTATGTTATTACAAAATAGTCAAAATTGAAAGATATGATCTTAAAAAAATATATATTAATAATAAAATAGTATATTATCAATATATCAATGAGATAGAGTTTGAAAATAACAAAGTTGATGTTGAGTTTCTTGATATTAGCCACATTATATGTAGGTTATATACAAATTATATTCATATTATATGATACTAAATTCTAAATAAATGTAAGTATTATATTAAATCGACGTGTTATGACTACTTTATATATATATATATATATATATATATATAATACTAAATGCTGGACAACTTACACAACAATTTAATAAATGCTAGGTTACATGTAATAATCCGAATAAAATTATAAAATTTTTCAACAAAATATAAATAAAAATCCATTCAGCGTTCTATTTCATTTTAAAATAAAATAACCAATTCTAAAATTGGTTCAGCATCCCATTACTACATTTTACGTGCATCAAATAACCTACCAGTATTCACAAACTTCTTCCATTAACCCACCAGCACACACAATGATGAGAATTTTAACAGGAAAAGATAAATCGGACAAAAAAAAAATCAACAAGTGAACAGCTTCTCAGATCTAAAACTTTATTTTCAATTTTCTTTTAATTTTTACAGCAAACAAACAACAACAACAAGAATTAAGAAGAATAAAACTAGCCAAACAGAGAAATCATGGTTTACTGCAAAAGGAATTCAAGGAGGTCTATTCTAGTTCCGAGAAGCCAAAATATGAACTTCGAAGAAACGAAGCCGAAATCAACACCGACAAGAATGAAACTAGATCAATTGGAACCGTTCCGCTTAAGGGCGAGTGATGCGTAAGAGATAAAATCCAGCTGAAAGTCCCAATTGAGCAGTTCCCAACTATTTATAGAACTCCCAATTTCACTAAAAAAAAATAAGAATAACTTAATTTGCCTTGTTTCTGAAATTTAGAAACAATGATGCAAATAAAGAAAAAAGGCAAAATCTGGAAAACTACCTAGCGTGAATAATCTTGATGCTGGTTTTCATGTTTGGTTGAGATCAATTGTGCGGATTGATCCCGCAATACCACTTAGCCATTAAAATTCAAATTGGAAAACCGTTACAAAATTTTATTGGAATTGGAAAACCATAAACACGAGATCAAATTGGACAACCATAAACACCCTTCACATGAGATCAACGATGAAAACAAAAAGGAAATGATGAAAGAAATGAAAACAATTACCACCATTTCTTAGTTTATGCTCAGCGACCCATTTCCTGACTGAATCAAATTTACTGTGGCTGACGAACTGTTGATTTACTGAGTGACACGTAAAATATGAAATCTAACAGAAAATCTCAAGGCCAAGAGAGGGAGGAGATAGCGAGAAAGAGGAGCCTTGTTTGGGTGGAGGGTGAAATTTGAATGAATTTAAATTTTAAAGAACTAATGCTATGAGAATCAGATTTAATGGAGCCGAAAAATAAGGAGATAAGAGTGGTAGGAAAAATGAGGAAAAAGCGGGAAAGCCAAATGTGTCAACAAATTAATCTGAAATACTGTTTTTGGGTTTAACGATGTTATTTAAGTAAATATTGTTTAAAAAGTAATTATGTGGGATAATTTTTTGAAGATGTAATTGGAAACTGTTTAGTATCTTCAATCAATCTATATATATAAGAATATATGTGAAAATTCATTGGGTATATTATTATTAAATTTTTGAATAATAAAAAACAGAAACATAGTATAATTGGATACATAAATAAGAATATCACAGTCTCACGTCAAAAAGTTAACAAGACCTTAATTACTACCAATTTTTTAATTTACTTTGCATTCTCTTTATGTTTAATTATCTTATGTTGGTCATGCTTTTTAATGCAACATATTATTATTGTCAAACTTGTGTTTGATATAAATTAAATTATGCATTTTGAATCTGAATTTGACCAGAAAATTAAAAAAAATGTTCAGACCTGAGCTTCTCAACTAGAAATATAGGGTTATAAAATAATTAAAAGAAAGAAAATAAAGCTTATTGGTTGTTTGTATTATTATTATTTGGGCATTATCAATATATTACATCGATGGTTGATCTTCTGAGGCTGAGCCGCCCACCAAATATCTAATTGGCCTACTAATTAAATAGGAACTACATCCTCAAATAAATATCTCAAGACTGTGGATCTCAATTATACATCTGCCAGCTTTATTTTTAATTACTGAAAATGAATTTTTTTTTTCTTACTGTGAGATTTAAATTAAAGCATATATTAGTTTAAAATAATTTGATTACAATAATGAAACATCAACTTAATTAATAAGTTGATCGACATATATTTATTCAGCATGAGTTAAACAATATGGGTATGGATATAGGGGCTGCAAATGAAATTCGGAAATTCTAAATAAATCCAATAAATCTAGAAATATATTAATTATGTGGTTGAAATTTTTTTTTATATATAATTTGCACCGAGTTATATTATTGAGTGAATATACATCATCTTTGATAATTAAATTAATCAAATATCTATTGGGGTTTGGAGACACTAAAATATTATATTCCTTTTCATCCCTACATAGACATAGGCAAAAAAAAATCTAGTCCGCCTGAATTCTAAAATTTTTTATCTTATTCAATTCTCTTAGAGACAGTAATATAAAAATAGAGATCAAATAGAATAATTATATTAAAAAAAGGCTATTTAATAAAACACAAACTTTGGTTATTTTCACAATTATATCTCTATATCTATACGTTTCAACAAAAATAACAACAATATTGCAATTGCTCGAACATATGTAAAAATCCGGTTAAAACGTTGATGTATACATCGAGCACAATTTTTTTAATAAAGAAAATGAGTCAGCAAAAAATTGTCTTATCAACAACCTGAGCCAAAACACACCGTTTTTTTATAGTCATCTTCATCCCAGCACAAAATCCATAGAAATTGTTCTAGACCTTCAAATCTCTTCTTCCGATAAAAGACCCAATTCCGGTGAGATTTTCCCATCCGGCAAGACCACCGCCTCACCAAGTCTCATTATCCAAGTGGTTGACTAGGAGTATAATTAGTGAAGAAAACAATTGTAGTTGCAGATACTAAGCACAATCGAATCACCAATTCTCTTCTTAAGCTTTTTTAAGAGAGAAACTTTTCCAAAAACTTAAACGCATCTGCTCTTTCAAGATACACATAGATAATATAATAGTTGGAAAACCACCACGAGCTTTGATGATAAAAGAGAGCCTACTCTACTTCATGGGATATTTCTTAATTTATGGTATTCACACAAATTATTTATTATTTTAGGGTATTTTTTTAGAAAATTTCGAATTTATAATTGTTTTAACAGTAATTCTGAATTTGTGATATTTTACCAACTGGCGCGCACCACCGTTCACCAGGTGTACCACTTGATGTCCAATTTTTTTTGTTAACAATTTTTTTATTAATTTATGTATTAAATTTTGTTAATTATTTTTTAGAAAAATTATGATACAATTTATAAATTAGAATTTGATAAATTACTAATAAAAATTAAGTAAATAAATAAATTAAATTAATAAATTATAAATTAAAGCATTTAGAATTTAACCATACATTAAGTAAAATTTAGAAAATAATAATTTATAAAAAATTTTAACGGTAAAAAATGTAGATAAAATTTATAAAAGTTAAGTTTTTGTTCACATATTATGTAAAAGTTTATTATTATTTGTCTCATATATTTTTTTTGTTGTAAAAGTTTATTATTATTATTATTATTATTATTATTATTATTATTATTATTTATCTCATTTATTTTTTTATTGTAAAAATTAACCCGCATTATTATTATTAGATGTTCGCCGTTAATTGTTAATTAAATTTTGGTTAATTATTTTTTTTAAAAATAAAAAAGTTATATTTTAAAAAATTACAAAAGAAAAAATTTGTAGGCTGCATTGAAGTAGTGCCACGTGGCCTGTGTGCGCCACTTCAATTGGCATACAACTGTGTGCTCCAGTTGAAGTGGTGTATGCAAGTTACGTGTCCAATACCGGCTGCGTGCGCCAGTCCAATTAGCGCACATCTCCTGCTGAACTGGTGCACTTCTTCTAAAACTATCATAAATTTGTAAATACTTTTAAAATTATTATAAATTTATAAATATAATTTTTAATCACTACAATTTAAAAAATATTCCGTACTTCCTATTGGAAGGAAACAACACCAAGGAAAATTGCTAATACCCAAACATTGCAAAAAGCAAATGAACCCATAACTGTTTCACTACTGAAGAAGGAAAAGTAATTTCTTCAACCATCACGGGATGATAGTTAAAAGAATGAACTTTTTTCTTAATTAGTATACGGAATTATTAAAAGAATGACCTTGGATTTTACGAATTAAGAGAGAGAGAGCTTGCAATTTTGGATCTTGTGCTCTGTTCTGGGATTTGAGAAAGATTGTGGAACTTGGGATGGTGGAAGGAAACAAAAAAATTAAGCTGTATAGAAAAAGAAGACATAAGAGAATATTTTGAGAATAAAAATCGAGGGAAAGGAAAGCAAAAGGAGGGAGAAAATTAACTGTTAGAGTAAGAAAAAAGGGGGTGGGGAAGAACAGTAGATCACTGTGCAAGAAAAATAGGAAAATAACTTAATCCAAAAACAGTGTGTTTTGTGGTGAATGTGCTGACTTGTCCCTTATTTGGCTAACTCAATTTTTTTTTTTTTTCAAAATTTTCAGTTGCACGTAAGCAAAAATCTAATTTTTTTTTCGCTTATTTTTGTTAAAACATATAGGTAGAAATATAATTGTAAAAGTTCTCAAAGCTCGATTTATTTAGTAATTAAGTCTAAAAAAAAGAAGTTATTTATCTAGGATTGTGATTTAATTAATAATACATGTCGAATATGTTAGGAAGAATTTTTGGATTCAATTCCATTAAAACGGAGGAGTAAAAGAGTCTTAATTAGTACTAACTCACATATACCAGAAGAGGGAGACTGAAACAAATTGTGGTCATATATATACATAGAGAATGCAAAAAGATAATTAGGTCAAATTAGAAGGTTCGATTTCATATTTAATTTATTGGAGTTAATAATTATTTTTGTCACAAAAGTGGTTGGAGAAGAACAAAAACATCAAAATTCAATGAATTCTGGTAGTGTGTTAGAGTGTGGGAAGGGAGTAGAATGAGGAGATGACCCCAGAAATCAATCAAACGGAACGAAAGGGCGGACTTGGAATGGAAGAAAACAAAATTCAATGTCTGGGTTCTGTAAATATAAATTCTTTTTGGCCAAAATCTATAAAATACGCTATTTTCTAATTCTTAGTTCTTTCAATGGTTGGATTCTTTCTTTCTTTCTTTCTCTTTTTTTTTTTTGAAATTAAACTGTACACAAATTTTTTTTTACAAATTAAATCTTGAATTATATTTCTTTATCAATTGCAATGAACTGATTAAACGGCAATTTGCAATCTCTCCAATGAGCCTGAATCATAGGCTGTGCCAGTAAAAATAGAGAACCAAAAAAAAAAAAAACCCGTCTCAAAAGAGTGAAATAAAATCGATAATTTTAACTAAAAAAGGAGGTTAATTAATTAAAACGAAAATAGAAACAAAATTTTAACCCAATAGGCTGATAGTGATATAAAAATAACATAGTGAAATGCTGAATGGTCTTCAAAATAAAGTTACTTGTATATTTTTGCAAAAGTTTTATTAAATTGGATCACGATTGAACTAATTTTAATTAATAAGAAAACAAATTGACAATTTATATATACATTAAAAGGGGTGGAGTTGGGCATTGTTGTTAGGACAATGTTTTGACCAAAAAATCCCAGAGAAAAACGACGTCATTTTTTCTTTTTTATTTATTTATTTATATTTTGTCTCATAGACCCATACTCCTAGCCCTAGAACCAGCTCTTTCAACTTCCTTCTTCTTCTGAAATCTCCTCCTCCTTCGATCTCTATGACATTTCAGTGACAAAGAAAAACCCATCTACAAAATCATAGACGTGATCATGTTGGAGTAGGAAGAGGAAGAAAAGATGTCATTCGGCTTTGGGTTGGCTTTGGGATCCAGCAGAAGATATACAACCAAGATGGGCATGAACGCCATCTACAAATTCAATTGGCGATCTGGACGAGCAGATCTTGCAACTCAGTGCAAGCCACTCTCCGAGACCCAGGTTCGATCTAACTCAGTTTCTTTTTGCTTTCTGATTTACTGTAAAAGAATAATAAGAGCTTTAGTGTACCTCTAATAGGAATTTACTAAGCTAAAATTGATGCTCTTAAAACCTAATATTTATTTCTATGAATTGACCATTTCAAGCCATCGAAGTAAAGATTTAAAGAGTTTTTCATATACGCCATACTACCACTCATCCAATATATCCTTGCTAGATATTAGACAAAAGGAAATGTACCAAATTAGCAAAGTACACGACTTTTAAATCTTTCCATGTATTGATATTCTATATGGTATTGTTACTCCATTAAATTGAAATGCATATCAGTTCAATATGGCAATCAAGCTATAGTTCATCCATCATCTCTGAGAAGCACTCCACAACTTCTGATAGATAGACTGCACGTTAACACATTTGAACTCATCAAGATTTTAACCATTACAAGTGGCAAAGTAGCAAGCTTTTGCTTTCTATTAGCATTTTATCAACTATTTTCAGAAAAAGAAGACGCATCAAATCCAACATTTACTTTAGTGCAAGATAATTTTTATTTAATTATTTTACTTTTCACTAATTTGCAGCTTTGGGATGGCCTATTGCTGCATAAAGGCAGAGGTAACTAATTTCTCAATTTTTGCAAATGACATACAAGGTGTTAATGGTGTTTTTAAACTTGAGCCCCTCAAGTGACTTGAAATTGCAGTTTTTATTAGTTCCTTTGATTTCTTAAATACTTGAATTTTTCTGTTGGTCCATATCAGTTTTTTGGTATTTACTGCACATTAATTCATGTTTCTTCACACCCATTATTCATTAATCTCTTTTTTTTCTAATACTAATCAAGTCATCTGGTGGGTTGCAGGTCACATATTGAAGCTCCAAATTGGTAATGCCTGGATTTGGTCTTGAGATTGGCAAGTTGGCTACGGAATTGATTAATCTGTTGAAAATTGATTATCATATTAGAGTTCTTGCAAGTATGATCTTTCAAAGTTTATGATAGTGGCATATCATACTAGAGTTTTCTTTTCATGGTGGTGATCATAGTTTGTTGCTTTCGTATTTTATGTTATTTTTCTGCTTTCATGGATGCATTGCATTAATCTTTTTTCTTGGTGTTTTTTTTTGAATGATTCCTACTCCTATTTGTAACTCATGCTAGAATGAAAATATCAACTACGGAATCTAATAGAATTGAGTAAATTAGGACTCTATTTACGTAGTTTTCTATTCCTCAAAGTCAAAATGTGCAGCAATGTCTAAGATACTTCTAGAGAAGGGCATAGAGCAAGTTGTAAAAGTGGATATTGCATAAGAGTTGCTTCTATCTCTTTTTTGAAGAAGCTGACTTCTATTTCATTTTCATGCCTTATAATAAAATCCAACATTTTTTTATTCTCATTTATCTTCATGTTGAATTAATTGATTACGTATGAATAAAATTAAAATTATTTTCTATAATAGTGACTGACATATATATGCATCTTTTTATTTGAATAGGTTTTTCTTGACATAAAACCCTTTTTAATTTATTGTTATGATCGTTAGTTTTATTTATTACATTGGTTGTAGAGTTTATTTGCCTTATTACAAAATAAATCATATAATATCTGTATGTATTTTTTGAATGAAGTTTAATACTTTATTATTGAAGATTCTATCTTGAACAGAGAATCGGATTACCCTTTATATAGTAGGTGATGCAATTAAAGTATCGGAGTACATACTTAATGTAAGAGAAGAAAAGCTTGAAGCAACAACAAATACAGTAAACCCTATGAGGTCAAAGATTTAGCTTTCATTGTTAGAACATGAAAATATTTTGTGAAACAATTATTTTATGTTTGACTTTTTACATTTAAAAATATGAAATAGTGAGATTGTTATTTCCTTAAATTTGCGCTTGTTGAGCCCTCATCAAGAGATAATAAAGTGTATCTCACAAAATATCCTATGCAATACAAGGGTAACGTACTACTTTTTATTAAAAAAATATATATTTGATACTAAACCTTATATAGTTATCTACCCTTTTAACCTTATTAGTTTTTTTTATTTATGTGTCTTGGACGTGATTATTAAATATTAAATTCATCATTACTCACTATTTTTTATATAATTTTTTTGTTGTTTTATTATTCATATATTAGATATTGGATTCATCAGGATTTTTATTTACACAATTTGTATGTAATTAGTAGATATTGAACTCATTATTAATCACAATTTTTCATATATTTGTTTTGTTTTTTATTATTATTCAAATATTAGATATTGAACTTGTTATTGATTTTTATTAATGTGCCTTGTATGTAATTATTATATATTGAACTCATTATTAATTACAACTTTTTATATAATTTTTTTAAAAAAATAATTAATGACATTATTTGCACTTTTGTAATGAAACCTTCTGTCACTATAGGTTGATTTTTCTTGTTGTGATATGCAATCGTTATTTTTTTAACCATCTATTACTAATATTTTAATTATTTTTTTAATATTATTTATCTGATTTTTTATATGTTAAATATAGTTACCTAGTCATAATGAAATTTGACTTCTAATTAATGCATTATTAATATTATTCTCTAATAAATTAAATTATTAAAAGACAAAATTAACTTAATTAACTAATACAATTATATTGGTTTTTTTTGTGTAAATTTGCATGTCTTTTTTATTCCCACTTTTATGCTTATAATATCTAGAATCAAATTGATGGTATTTAAAAACTCAATCGAATAAATTTTTTGTTAGTTCTCTGTTTTCTTTATTATATATATATAAAATATAGTTATGTAGTTCTAATAGAATTGAATTTCTAATTAATGAATTATTAATATTATTCACTAATAAATTAAATTATTAAATGATAAAATTAACTCAAATAACTAATATAATATATAAAATATAGTTATCTAGTTCTAATATAATTGAACTTCTAATTAATAAATTATTAGTACTATTCGCTAATAAATTAAATTATTAAATGATAAAAATAATCCAATAACTAATATAATATATAAAATATAGTTATATAGTTCTAGAAGAATTAAATTACTATTCACTAATAAATTAAATTATTAAATGATAAAATTAATTCAAATAATTAATACAATTAAGTTAGTTTTTCGGTAATTTTATTTATTCACTTGCTCCCATTTTTATATATAGTATGATAGGTGTAAGCAATACCTTGTGTTTGTTATTTCTTGTAGTTTTGTGTTTTGAATTAATTAATTACTTAATTTTATTAAAAATAAAAAATCAAGCGGTTATTAAACTTTATTTTCATGAGCTAAGCTAGTTAAATAAATATTCTTATATATATATATATAAACAATTAAACACATAAAGTCCTTGGATTACTAGAAGTAGAAATGTTTGACTTGACTGGCTGAATCCGCGTATGGGTAATTATCGAATTTGGAACAGACACGCTAATGTCATTTACTGTGAGCGTGCGATATGTTAGACTCAGTGGCCAACTTTCTGACTACGAAATTAAAAATCTTGTTAACATTTGTTTCTATTTTATTTATTTATTTGTAAGGTTAAATTTTATAGTATTATTGTTAATTAAGAGGTAATTTTATCGATATTTTTATTTATAAAAATTGTAAAAAATTTTAAATTCGAATCTCTTCATTACTATTGACTAAAATGGAGAGTTTATATATTAGTTTTATAATGAATGCAAGAAGATGACTATCCATATTATATTATACTCCACAATATATCTCATTAATGAACCTTCTAATGATAAAAAAGAATATAATATTAATTAGTTCCTATAAAAAAAATTGTAAAAGATTTTTTACAATTTATAAAAATTATAAAAGATTTTAAATTCAAATCTCTTCATTACTATTGACTAAAATTGAGAGTTTATATATTAGTTTTATAATGAATGCAAAAAGATGACTACCCATATTGTATTATACTCTACAATATATCTCATTAATGAACCTCCTAATGATAAAAAAAAAAAAAAAGAATATAGTATTAATTAGTTCCTATAAAAAAAATTGTAAAAGATTTTTTACAATTTATAAAAATTGTAAAAGATTTTAAATTCGAATCTCTTCGTTACTATTGACTAAAATTGGGAGTTTATATATTAGTTTTATAATGAATGCAAGAAGATGATTACCCATATTGTATTATACTCTACAATATATCTCATTAATGAACCTCCTAATGATAAAAAAAAAAGAATATAGAATTAATTAGTTCCTATAAAAAAAATTGTAAAAGATTTTTTATAATTTATAAAAATTGTAAAAGATTTTAAGTTCGAATCTCTTCGTTACTATTGACTAAAATTAGGAGTTTATATATTAATTTTATAATGAATGCAAGAAGATGATTATTCATATTGTATTATACACTACAATATATCTCATTAATGAACCTCCTAATGATAAAAAAAGAATATAGTATTAATTAGCTCCTATAAAATAAAAAAAAATCAGCATCAGCTTTTTATTCTAACCAATACCACTTGAATAAAATGTTTATTTTTTTTTTTTTGAAAACAAAATGTTTTTTTTTGTTTTAATTAGAATTATAAAATGTTAGTTGACATTGTGTAATTGTTTTTTACATTATCAAAAAACATAAAGAGTGAAATTTTATTTATTTATTTTTATCCATTTATGTGTAGAAAGCTTTTAAAATAAGAGCACTATCTCAAGTTGCGTAATTCACTATGCAACCTTGCGCGAAATGAATTAAAAAAAAAAAAGTCATTATTTGTGGCACAACTGAGTTAATTTGAAGGCTCAGTGTTTGAGTATATCAAGAATTAATATTGTTCCTTTCATTTTTGCTTTATTTCATAGGCTCGACTTTACTCCTGCGAATCAAATGCTAATTAACAGTCAGATTCATAATTTAACCTGAGAATTAGAATTTCTTAATTAAGATGCAATTAAGAAAAAAAATTTCCCTAAATATATTTTTTTATCCACTTAAGATATACATATAGTTGATTAAAATATTAGATTCAAATAGTCAATTTAGTGAGATCAAGCTAAAAATAAAAAATATATATATATATAAATTTTAGTATTCAGTCTTAGACTGAGAATATTAGTCATCCGCTCGTGATAGATAATGACATATATAATGCACCCAATTAATGAGAAAATTAATCATCATATAAAATTAAATTCTTTTTTTAAAAAAAAAGAGATAAATTGAAAAAATATCTGACATTAAATATATATTTTGTGGACTGTAGTTATTTCGTCAGAAAATAACTCGAGTATAGTTAATGTCTGTGAATATCAATTATTTATAAATTTCAGAAAATTATGTGATTATAAGTAAAAATTTGTAATTATAGAATAAAAGTGTCAAAAATTAAGTAAAATAACTTATTTAATACAAAAACATTTATCTTTTAAGTGTCTATATATATGCGGATGGGAAGAGACTGTGCCACTTATGCCACTGGAGCAGTTAACCTAAACTCTTTTATATATTTTTCAATTGAAGACAAGCGAAGCAAACGAATGGTGCATCTATGAAAGCTAATCACAGTCGTTATTGTTTGTTTTATTTAAAGTAAACCCAACCATTGACTATGCTTTTTTGATTGAATCTGTATATTCATTGCTTCTACTTTGGAATGTTTGACTGGTTTTTGTATTTGTATGTGCATGTTTTTATGTCCATTCTTCTTATCCAAATGTTAATGTCATGCCTTATGAATACATAACTCATAGTTTTAATTGAAAGATTTTAAAATCTATAAATTTTATAAAATTTATATATTTTAAATTTATGGATTAATGTGAAATTCATGAATTTTAAAAATTTTACCGTTTGGCTTGATTTTAAAATCCATATATTAGTGATATAATTACCTTCATACTTATAATTGGTTCAATGACCACGATATATGAATTTAACAATTAATTTTTAATTTTATCGTTTATTAAATATTGATAATTTATTATTAATTACACATATATAATCAATTCCAGTATATATTTAAAAATTTTAAAAATAAAATTGGTTATTTTAAGAGTTGAAAAATAAATAATAAATTTATTATATGTTATAATGTTCAATTATATTAGTAAAAATATTTTTTATTATTAATAATAATAATACAACAAGTAGTTGAAATTAAAAGAAAAATGATCTTTACTTTTTAGAATTAAGGATAGTTTTGAAATATTATTAATTTATTAGAGACAATCTTGAAATTAAAAAAATTTGGCAACAATCCCTCATTAATTAAAATCCATAGATTTTGAACTTTTCTACCTAGAAGGTGGAAAATAATATGCTTAAAAAATGAAAAAATTTGGTGGATGATAAATTTTCCAAAATCTATGGATTTTAACATTTTTTAAATAATTAAATAATGAATTTAACAGAAATCCACGGATTGTTTAAAATTATTTATTTGAAATCTCTCAATACAAATACAACATTAATTAATTCTTTTAAAAACCTATATATTCTACACCTAAATTTTTAATTTTTATTAATCTTACATATCTAAATTTATATATATATATTATATTTTTTAGACATAAATTTTTATTTTCTAACTTTTATAAAACAATCGGATAAATTTTTATATGAAATTTGAAGAATATATTCTTGAATATGTTTAAAAATTATATATGGGAGAAATAATTAGATTATATATATATATATATATATTTGGACAGAAACTAGATTAGATTTTATCGATACTACTAATATATTCAGTTAGACCATTTAATTAACTCTTTTATAATATGAGAATGAGATATTGTAATTAGGAAAAAAAAAGGGGGGACTTAAAATTTTAAATAGATTTCGATGTAAGAAGTTTAAGAAATATGTGATAAAGGTTTATAATTTTGGTAGGAGTTGAAATATTAGTTACTTTAAGTTCAACTCTTTACACCAGCACAATTCTAATTTACTGGTAAATAATTAAATACCAAGAAAAGTATGAATATTATTAAGCTATTCTGTTTGTTATGTGTTTTAATTTTATCAATCTCTTTTTTATTATTAGTTATCAAATTAATATGCATATAAGGATATGTATTACTACTAATTTTTTTTTGGTATTCATGTAAATTTTGTATTAGTTATGGGGAATTGGGGATATATTTTTTTTAGTTTAAACGAATAAACTATTGCTCAGGTTTTTACAATTTATTATAAACTGCAAATTATATATTTTTAATTCGTATTAGATAAATCTATAGTTAAACTTTAATTAGAAATGATCAATATTTAAAGTTTAAAATTGAAATCTCTGATTAATAAAAAAAATCCTATAAGAATGGAGGTTTAGTTATCAACATATATAATTATATATTAATCATTTTAATTTACAACCAAAAGTTGTAATATTAGGAATAGGTTTTTCTGGCATTAAAAACCGATAATGCATAGTCATATATGGATGTATATATATAATAATAATAATCTAAAACCATGATTTGATAATTACATTTTTTCCTCTCTTAGAGGAGTAGGCGAAACAAATAATTTCCAATTAAACAAGATTGTTAAGATGCATAATTAATATTTCTTTTAAAAAAAAAAAGATGCATAATTAATTACGTATTAATTAATTTTCAGTAATTGCATATATGCATAATATTAGCAGTTACGTGTTGTTTTCTAATAAATTTCCTGTTTTCTCATTGGCTAATTCTGTTTCTCCTTTGACCACAAACATCTGACCAGTAAGAGTAGACCAATCCCCCATCTTCTCTCTCTAAACTTTTTCAATAAATCAGCCGCTTTCTCTTACCAGTCTTTACATAAAATAACACTTCTTCTTTTCAACATCTGATCATCTTCTTCCCATTTCTTCACCATTTTTATCTAATAATTCTAATTAGCTTTATCAGTTTTAATTTCAGTATTTTATATAATTATTCTTCAATATGGATAATTATTGTGATCGTATTGAAATTCCTGAATATTTTATCTGCCCAATATCTCTTCAAATCATGAAAGACCCTGTGACCACCATCACTGGAATCACATATGATCGCGAAAGCATTGAACAATGGCTATTCACTACCAAGAACACCAACTGTCCAGTCACTAAACAATCCTTGCCTCATGATTCTGATTTAACCCCTAATCATACTTTGCGCAGATTAATCCAAGCTTGGTGTTCTGAAAATTCTTCATTTGGTATTGATAGAATTCCCACCCCTAAACCTTGCCTTGATAAATCCCATCTCATTAAACTCATTAAAGATCTTCGTCTTCCTCATCTTCAGATGAAAACCCTCGTCGAATTAGAGCTTCTTGCTGCGGAGAATGAGAGGAATAGGAAATATATGGTGGAAGTTGGGGTGCCTAAGGCCTTGTTATTGTTCATAGTATCGTGTTTTAATCAGAATCAGATTAACGGTCTGCAAGAAGCGATTAGTGTGCTTCGATTGATTAGTATTCCTTCCAAGGAATCGAACCTGCTTCTTCGAGAAAATGATAAGATAGTCCAGTCTTTAACATGGGTTTTGGGGTGCAATCATGTTGATAATCATATTACTGTCAAATCACATGCAGCTTCAGTGTTAAAAATGGTGTTTGCGGATGCGAGTTCTAGCGTACTTGAAAGGCTAAAACCTGAATTCTTCGAAAAGATTGTGGATATGCTAAGACAGAACATAACTCAACAAGGGATTAATGCAGTTCTAAAAGTGGTGTTAAATGCCTGTCCGTGGGGAAGAAACAGGATAATGATGGTAGAAGCAGGAGCAGTTTTCGAGCTGATCGAGCTGGAATGGAAATCACCAGAAAATAAAACAACAGAGCTGATTTTAGGGATTTTGTTTCATCTGTGTTCATGTGCTGATGGAAGAGCTGAGTTCTTGAGCCACAGAGGGGGAATTGCGGTGGTTGCGAAGAGGATCTTGAACGTTTCTCCGGCGGCCGATGATAGAGCAATCTTGATCCTCTCGTTGATATCAAAATACTCAGGAACACCCATGGTTCTTCAAGAAATGTTGAATGTTAAAGCTGTGTATAAGCTTTGCATGTTGTTTCAGGCTGATTGTGCTGTTTATTTGAAGGATAAAGCAAAAGAAATCCTTCGATCCCATTCTGATCACTGGAAGAATTCTCCTTGTTTTGATGCTGCTCTCTTGAAAAGGTAATATAGTGTTCTTACTTGGATTGGGTTCCTTTTTTCATTTCATAACGACAAATCAATCAAGTGGAAATAAATAATTTTTTACAGAATTAATTTACTTGTGGACTTTGATTCATGCTTGTTTTTATTTTTAAATTGAGTTAATGATGTTGGATCGGAAAATAAACTATAAAATTTTACTTTGATAATTTATTATTGATTATGTTTATAATTAAATGGAGCTAGATGTAAACTTAATTTTGATAAATCTATTTTAGTTTCGAATTGTTGCACAAGGATCTTATACTCGATGTGCAAGAATTCAAATATCAAAGTTTAGTTCAATGGAGATTAAACAATCTCAAGATCAGATATTTATATGTTAGAAAAAAAAAATCTAAAGAAATTCAGAGTGGAGGACTGTAAAAGCATGAGTCCCCTAAGAATCAAAAGGAGAAGCTGATGAAGGATGATGGTGTTGACTGCTGATCAAGTAGAACTGTAGAAGGAAGCTACAGAATTTTGATATTAGAATGTAAAGGTTTAAATCAGCCCCTCCAATTTGTCAATTTTTGGTTTTTTATCGTATTTTCTTGTTTAATGTTATTTTTAGATTATATTACTAACGTAATAGTCATGTCTGATAAATTGCTATGTTAATAACTTTTGGTTAATTATACCGTTTTTAAAATTTTTGAGATGATATAGTTCAAAAATAATATTCACAAAGCAAATTGGATCAAAACCGATCGAAGTAACCATATGAGAAAAATAAAAAAATTGGAGGAGACTGGATATGGATTATCCCATATGTAAAGGAAGATGTTTTGATGCCGATCGGTTCTGATGGATTTGGGCTCAATATGGAATAGCCCATAAAAATTTGAAGTTGGGCTAAAAAATTTATATTTTTGACAGTTGAACTTCTAAGTCATGTTAACGGATCTTGTCCAAAACTGCAAGGCCCATCAACTCCCCTCGAAATTCAAATTAAAAGAAAAAAAATATATTGATAATCACATCACATTGCAATCCAAATGTATGTTAATTGATGAAATCTAAAACTTGTTATGCTTGAGCTTGAGAGAAATAATTTGGCGAAAAACCTTACCAGTTTCTGTTTTTTTTTTCCTCCTATTTCCAACAAATTTATTGCCAAAAAATTACTCCTCTGTTCTATTTGATCGGTCATATGATAAAATAAAATTTATTATATTCTAATTAACACTTTATATTACCAGTAAATTCTTTTTTTTTTCAATTTTACTCCCAATCTTGGTTTTGGGATAAGTCTATTAGTTACTTTTAGTATTTCTATTAGAGAGTGTTTGGTTCATAAAAAAAATGGGTGGGAATAAGAATAAGTAATTCGTATTGTTAATGTTTGGTTAGAAAAAAAGTTAATGGGAAAGAGAATGTGATTCTCCCATAAATGGAAATCATTCATTTTCCTCTCCCACCTAGAGAATGAAGTTTCATTCATCATAAAAATAAAATCTAATTAATTATAAATATAAATTATAATCATTTTTTTAATTTTTCAATATACTTTGAATTAATGTTAGAAGACATTGTAAAAAATATATAATTATAATAACATTATTTTTAAATAATGATAAAATAAAAATTATAGTTATTTTAAATAAATAGAATTTATATATAATTTAAGTTCAAATTATTCGAGAATTTCTTCTATATTATTTTAAAAAAATTATATTATCTTATTGTTGATAAACAAATTTATATTTCAAAATAGATGTATTTAAATAAATATAATAATTTAACCAAATATGTATAAGTTGAATTTTATTCACATTTTCATTCATTAATAAAAATGAACAAAACAACATGCTAAAATCAATAATTCTCATTCTTATTTCTCTTTATTCCAATTCTCATTTTCATCTTTGAATCTCCTTAATTATTTTATACTTACAATTATGTATATTAAATAATATTTTTGTAAAAAAATCTTAAACGAGAGATAAAATGGAACGGGAGGAACTAATTAAAAATACTGTAGATGTTAGTTATAGTTTGTTGTAACTCCACAATCTAAAAAGTAAGTAGCCACAATGTATTCACACCCCATTTTGGATAAATGTCAATGAGTAGCATAATTAATTAATTAAATGTGAATTGAACAAGCGGTAATGATGCAAAATTAAGGTGGTTTTGAAAGGCGGCTGAAGTCTAAAACATTAGGCCCAAAACCACCGGTTTACAACTTTAACTGCCTTTAGTTGTACTTTTTTCTTCTGTTTTATCAAGTGCTTATTAACTGCTTCAGGAAAGTATTAGCGTTAATTATGATAATTGTGCTTTCTAAATTTGACAGCAAGTTTTTATGATTGATATTCATATATGGTAAGGTTTATTTACCTTGTTGAGCCAACTCGTCTCACCCAAGGCTTAACTATATATATAATTAATGAAATTGAATATTTGGAATATTAGATGAGGCCCACTTAATTCGATCGCCAATACAAAAATTTTCACATGGTAAAGATATCTTTTATACATTTTTCATGTATGAAATATTTACTGTAAACAGTAAAAAATTATAATAATCCGATTACTAGCGTAATAAATCAGCTCAATACCTATAAATTCAATAATATTATAGTAATTACAATATTTATGACTTCAGTTCTGCAATATGCTATAATATGATATGTCAAATAAAATATATTTTGTTATCTAAATTGTTCACCCGAAAAATAAAACGATGCAACAAAATGACGGAAACCAAATGTTATAATAAGACGATAAAAAACTAAATACCACAACAAAATAATGAAATCATGAAAAATAAAAAAAAATCTAAATCTAAATAAAATAATCATTTATTTTATAAATAAATTGATAAAAAATATATAAAAAAGTGATTTCAGACTAAGAATGAAAAAAAAAAAAAAATCACTAGTTTTTACTTGATCAACGTAGATAGGTAGAAGAAATGGAGGGTAGGGTTATATTTAACATTCCTCTTATAAGAAATGTCTATTATACTCTTCGTTTAGATATCTCGGTCAAAATTGGTTTGGCTGTTTAACTATCTCCCTTTCAATAAATGGAGAAATTGAGAAAATTATAAACATTGAAAGAGTAGAAAATTAGAAGCGGCAACGCCGGCAAGCATTTAAGGGGGAAGAACATTACCGCATTGACATTTGGTAGGTCTCCTCTCCTTCTGGATCAGATTCATCCAAGTCCACCTTATGGTTGACTTTAATTATATTCAAACACCCATCTTAAATAAACTTTCTACTTAATACACCTTTTATATAAAAAAAAAAAAGAATTGAAATATATTTATGTAAGATTAATTAAAATAATTTTTTTTTAAATCAAGGAAACAATCAAAATGTACCAGCAAGAGAAAAAACAATTTCTCAAGTAATGCTTAGTGGCTTGTAGTTTTTTTTTTATACATGTATGGCTTACTAGAAAAATTATTGCTCATGTTTTATAATGGTTTAAAATCGAAAAAAAGATTAATCTATAATCAGTCTGCCCATTAACAATAATCTTATATATATATAATTCAGATTTTAAGTTTCAACTTTTTCTTAAACTGAACATTATTAATTTGATCAATTCAAAAAAAAAAAATCAATTGGTTATGAATCGGTACATATATAATAACGGTAGGATGAGTGTTATGGAGGAGAAAACATATGGAACATGTGAATATTCAACTCATATTGACACCTTAATTAATAGTAGGAGGTTTGAACTTTTGGTCTCAATTTTAAAAAGTAACAACCAAAAATAGCAAAATTGCATGTAAATTTGAAGTTGGGATTAGCCATATATAAGTAACAAACAAAAAGGGCAAATAAAATCAGTTGCATATATATTAAGAAGTTTAATTCAATTGAATTTTATTATATATATATCATATGGTCTGTTTATATATGTAAATATGCTTTACAATAGTTCAACAAATATTTTTGAATTAAATTTAAAAATGAATTCATTTTGAACGGATTTAATGGAAGGAAAACGTGGCTGAAAACATCGATAAAGACAGCACAGTATGATGGCTTTATGTTAAATTTGTTTTTGCATTTTACACTACCAATTCAATTCAACCATCGGTGCGGTGCTGAGTAAGCCATATGCATTCTTTAATAATAAAACCACGTGAAAATTCTTATCCACAGCCGACATCTCTACCAGACAATTACACATGTCACACACCGTAATTCCCACTTTCAATTTTTATTTTTATTTTCTTCTAAAAACAAGCCCAAATACCTATATCACTGCCATGCGAAAATTTCCCTCATATAATTTTCACTACTAGTAAGTAAAATCATGACACAATATTATTGAATAGAAAACCAAATATTTTGTCCCATTATATATGGATGAATTAATAGAAAAAAAAATAATATTTTTCATAATTGTAGTATTTTATCACTTTTGAAAATTTTATTCAATATGTGTTAAATTAGTTGAACTAATTGCTAGATTAAAAAAAAAAAACCCCCCGCAAACAATCGAACACAAAGTGGAGCCGAGCAGCAGGAAATAAGCAGAAAGCATAGAGTGAAGAAGGAAAATAGAGAAGGCAGCAGCCACGAATATTCAAAAGCAATTGGATGACTAGACCCAATATTTGTGGTCGGTATCTGTTCATCCACAGCTCACATACATGCATTAAAAGCGCCTAAAAAACACGAGGTCTAGACTTAGTAAGTTGGAAATACTACAACCTCAACTCCTTTCTACAACTTTTTTTTTTTCTACAAAGAGAAAGTCAAAAGATTTAATATTATACATATATATATATGCACTCTCAAAATTTGAAAAATGTATTTTGCTAAACTATTCTATTAAATTTTAAGACATTTATAGTTAGTAATAAATAATATTTTTTTTCTTAAGAAATATTAGTACAATATATCAAATTTTAAAAAATACTAGTATAATAAATCAAATTTAGTAAGAGATATTAGTATAATATTTTAAACTATTAAAAATAAATAATATAATTTTTAAATAGCATAAAAATATTAATTTATTATATTAAATAAATTATATATTTTCAAATTTAAAAAATATAAATATATTATATCAAATAAGACAGACATTTTCATTCGTTGAAGACTTGGTAAAGTTTGTCATCTCTCTCACATATTCTCAACTCTTAAAGCGGTTAAGCTTATCAAAAACGTCATACCCAAATTACCCTCTCTCTCTCTCTCTCTCTGTACTCGCCGTATTTTCCGTGTTTTGACTTTCTAATATTTGGATTTCTCTCTCTTCTCTCTTCATATATAAACCTAACCCTCTTCTCCTAATTCAAACCAATTCACATTCATCTCTTCCACACCTATATTCTTACCAGATTTCTCCCAACTCTTAATCTTCTGATCATCTACTTTCATCTGCCCTTGGGTTTTGATTTTTCTTGATATCTTTTCATTTGTTCAATCTCGATTCTTGATTATTATCAGTAATGGAAGATATTGATATTGATGTTCCTTCATTTTTTCTGTGCCCTATTTCTCTCCAAATCATGAAAGACCCGGTTACACTTCCAACTGGGATAACTTATGATCGGGAGAGTATTGAGAAATGGTTATTTTCAGGCAAGAATCGTACCTGTCCTGTTACAAAGCAAGTCATATCTGATTGTGAACTCACGCCCAATCTAACTCTTATGCGTTTGATTCAATCATGGTGCACTCTTAATGCTTCTCATGGCGTTGAAAGAATCCCAACTCCTAAGCCTCCAATCAACAAGGTCCAAATAGCTAAGCTTCTTCAAGATGCTAACTCATCACCTCATCAGCTGATCAAGTGTTTGAGGAAGCTTCATTCGATAGCCAATACCAGTGATGCTAACAAGAGATGCATGGAGGCTGCTGGTGCTGTTGAATTCTTAGCTTCAGTTGTCAATAACTTCACTTTCTCATCGTTCGAAGAATCGTCCGATTATGATGATCAAGTGATAAGACCGAGCGAGGAGGCCTTGAGCATTCTTTATAATCTTCAATTATCTGATTCGGGTCTCAAGATTCTACTTGGAAGAAATGGGGAAATAATCCAATCTCTTACGAGGATCATGCGAATCGGGAACTACGAGTCTCGGGCCTACGCAATCTTGCTGTTGAAATCAGCTCTTGAAGTTGCTGATCCGATTCAAGTAATGAATCTAAGACCTGAACTTTTCGTGGAGATAGTTCAAGTTTTACATGACCAAACCTCTCATCAATCTTCAAAAGCCGCCCTAAAACTGCTTGTGAATGTTTGTCCATGGGGAAGAAACAGAATCAGAGCAGTCGAAGCAAATGCAGTATCGGTCTTGATAGATCTGCTTCTCGATTCGACAGAGAAAAGGGTGTGTGAAATGGCATTAACAATTCTTGAATTGCTATGCCAATGTGCAGAAGGGAGAGCCGAACTGTTAAAGCATGGAGCTGGGCTAGCCATCGTCTCGAAGAAGATACTGCGAGTTTCGCAGGTAGGGAGCGACAAGGCGGTGAAGATTATCTTATCGATATCGAAATCCTCAGCAACAGCGAGTGTTGTTCAAGAAATGTTGCAGATTGGAGTTGTGGCCAAATTGTGTTTGGTGATTCAAGTGGATGGCAACACCAAGACTAAAGATAAGGCCAGAGAAGTGCTTAAATTGCATGCTAAAGCATGGAAGAATTCCCCTTGCATACCTTTCAATCTGTTTTCTTCATTTCCAGCGTAATTCAACTTATATTTACGGTGATCCATTTGAATTTTTAGTGTAAATATATTCTTAGATGAAGATCTGTATACGGCGTACACATTCTTGGATACAAAAAGTGGAGTCCATGAAATGGATTTGTTCATGTTTTATTGATCTTTAGTTTGAGGATCATTTGAAATCTTTATAAGCTTATATGATCGTTTCATTTATGATTGGTGTCAATCCAATCGACCCAATTCATTTATGATCATTTCATCAGACAATTCATCATGGTGTTTTCTATATGCTTAATTTCTCTGTGCTATTAATTTTGTTATCATTGTTAGCGTGTATGGTACGACCCTCTTCAACGACTCTTATCATGTTGTTATAGCACTTGTATAAATAGCCATGTAATATGTTATACAAATATTAATAATACCAAGAGCTTCGCAATCATTAGATATAAGTCTCATTGATCAGGAAATTAAACAAAACATTCCCAGTTTCATTTGTTTTCCTACTAACTTCTCTCAATTTTCTTTTTTCTTTTTTTGGGTGATAACTTCTCTCTATTTTATTGCTGTCTCTGATTTAAAATAATTCCAATCACCCATTTCTTTATGTTCCTTCTCTTTGAAACAGATTCAAAGACGAATATACACTATATACATGTATTTGCAAAATTATATATATTGATAGAGAACCGAACCAGTAGGATTGAAGCAAAGCTATTTGGAGCCATGATTGCAAATAGCTGTGCCTGCAATCCATTTTTGAAATCAAACATTAGGTGGTGGCCAGAGGTCAATTTCTATTTCCTCATAATCAATTTGGCCACGGGGTCAATGCCAGATTTTTTAAGGTATATATATATGGAATTAATGGCTCGTGAAAGCAAAAGCCATCTCTTTTCTTTTTTAAATGCAGAAGAATACTACACATAATCTTTATCAGCCAATTAAGGTAGGGTAAAAAGTCCAGAAATCACGAGTATTAATTCTGGCATTTATTGTAAACTATATAGTAATTTTTATTAATTTATGAATACAATATTCTTTAACTCATGAATAGACACATAAATGCAATATTCACTATATATATTATATTATTTATTCATGTAAAATATACATGCTTAATTTTAAGTCAGTTGGATATGAACAAGTTTTCTAATTATGTAGTTAAATCTTATATATGTTAATTTGCCTATAACTATCGTGTAATAAATATATAGTTGTGAGGAGATGAATAATTTTCTCACGATATTGATGTAAGCAGCTAGAGCTGCACACCAAACCGAATCGATTCGATTCAATTCAATCTAAACCAAAAATTATAGTTTAAATAATTTTATGAATGATCATGATTTTGAAATTTATATAAACTGATTTTTTTAGTTTGATTTTGGATTGAGAAAATATAAATTCAATCAAATCAAAACGAACCGATATAATATATATTATAAAATATTATATATATATATATAATGTTAATATAATAACATTATATATATTATATTATAATTGTTATATTATATGTATACATATTGTCATTAATATTTAATACTAAGAGTTTCCTAATTTCTTAAAATAAACATCTTTTATACAGATCTTAATTGCTTAGACTTTTCAACTTCCTTTTTAATTCTTTATAAATAAATATCATAACTTTTAACCCTATTTTCTTTTCATCTTCTTTATCGTAGTTCTTTTCATCTTCTTTACAGTAGAATTTCAGTTCAGTAAAGATCTTTTGCATCATCTATCATTCTATTGGTTATTTTCTTCAAGTAAGTATTAACTAGTTCTTTTATTTTCTTAGATGCTTTTATTTATATCTGTTAGCTTTTTCGTTCTTCTAGCATAATATATGGTTGAACACTAAGATGTTTCTTCACTCTGATCTGATTCTTTTCAAAGCCATTATTCTGGAAAGAACTCTGCACGTGCATGTTATGAATTATGATTATGAAATGGTAGGAGGCTAAACTAATAATTACTGTTGTCCATGACTATCTTGTTTGCTTGTTTCATTTTATATATGTGATGTTGTTGTCCATGATTATATAGTTTTATCTAATTTTTTCTTTTTGAATAATTTTCTAGATGGAAGACCAAACAAATGAAATTTGTAAGGAAGGTCAAGCAAAGCCTCCTATTCCTAAAAAATTAAAGAGAGCTAAAGCTATCCAGACAAAAGAGAATGAGGGTAATAGGAACAAGTCTGCAATATGGGATCATTTCACTAAGAATGATGATCCTGCTAATCCAATGGCTTCTTGTAATTATTGTGGGAAAAAATATGCGAGTGACACTAAAAAGAATAGCACTAGTAATTTATGGATTCATTTGGAGTCACAATGTAAAAAGTATCCATATAGAGTGCCAGACCAAAAGCAAAAGACGTTAGATTTTATCATGAAAAATGAAGGTCAAAGGGGAGATGGTCCTTTTACGGGTATATTAAGGGCTGTTCGTTATGATCCAAAAGAAATTAGAATGGAAATAGCAAAAATGGTCATTGTTGATGAACTTCCTTTTAGGATATTAGAGTTTGAGGGACTTTGAAGCTTGCTTAAAAGATTAGAGCCTGGATTTGTTGTCCCATCTCGCATGACTGTAGCCAGAGATTGCTGGAAACTTTATCAAGAAGAGAGGGTGAAATTGAAAAGTCAGCTAAAGGACAAACGTGTGTGCTTCTACTGATACATGGTCTTCAATTCAAAATATGAATTACATGTGTTTGACAGCTCTTTGGATTGACAATGATTGGAACTTGCACAAGAGAATTATAAACTTTTGTCAAGTTAAATCATAAAGGGGAAACTATTGGTAATGTTGTTTATACTTGTGTGCGTGATTGGGGCATAGAGAAGATTTTTACACTCAACAGTAGATAATGCTACTTAAAATGATTCAGCAATTAGATTTTTAAAGAAAAAGACTATAGATTGGAAAGGCACTATATTGAAACATGAATTTTTACATGTTCGTTGTTGTGCACACATTCTTAATTTAATAGTTCAAGAGGGGTTAAAGGAACAAAATGAATCTATTGTCAACATTCGGAATGGTGTTAGATTTGTTAGATCATCTCCAGGTAGATTGCAAACTTTCAAGAGTTGCATTGAAAAGGAAAATATTGAAAGTAAAAGCTTAGTGTGCCTTGATGTGGAAACTCGCGGTGGAATGCCACCTATATGATTTTGGAAGCTGCAACATGAATTTTATTTAATTTAGTAGTTTTTTTTTTTGTGTAGATTTTTTAGGATCAAGTGTTAAATTCAGTTCGGAACAAGCTATTTTGATGGATGAATACTTTGAAATACCATGATTGAACAGCAATTTATTTTACTAATGTATAAATTTTATTTTGATTTTTCCTTATGTTAAAGTAGTATTTTGAATTTTTATATTTTCGATAATTTTTATGTTGTTATTTATATCGTGATTTTTAAGTTAATATTGTAGAATTTTTATGATATTTTTTTTATTTTGTTCATATATTTATTTATCAAACCGAATCTAAACTGAATCTAAAAAGTATTAATTTAGATATTTTTAGTAGCGATTGATTTGGTAAAAAATTTGAATGTTTAAAAACCAACTTTAATGTTTGATTATAGATATTTGATATAAACCAACCAAATAAAACCATAAACACCCTTATAAGCAGCTGTACGTGGGTACAAATTACAAATTTTGATTTATATATAGTTATTTTTTTAAAAAAAAGTTTGACTAAAAATTCAAATTCGAAATTTCATTAATTAATCATCAGACCAATAAATATATTATATATATATATATATATATATATATATATATATATATATATATATTCTTTTGGCATTGAACTATATGAAGATGTTTGGGTTGGATCCCATGTTAATGTAAGTATATAAAAATTGAGTTATTCACGTTATGGTTGTTAAAGCAACATGTTATACTTAGAAAAGATATATAAAAGATTTTGAATTGCTAACTTAAGGAAATTGTGAAAGATATATATGAGCTAACTTATCACTACCACATACAATAGCGTCTACAATTAATCAGTAACTAATAGACAAATTAACCATCCATGATTATCATGTTACTTAATGACCTTGATTTTTTATTTTTTATTTTTTCAATATATATGTTTTATTCGTTTTTCTCACATACAGTCGGCAGCATATATGTTTTTTTTTTTTTGCTGGTCAAACTACTGATAGCTCTTGCCAACCATATACCCATTTGTATAGTAATAGCCACAGCTTGCACATGGTAAGGCATATCCTTAGCTTGCAGATTGCCATGCCACACCACCCTAAACTAATTATATTTTTCAATTTTCATTTTACATTTTATATATATATATATATGTTAGACAATTCACCTTGTATATATCTACTCCCATATATTTTAATATATACTAGCTAACCAGCCTCATACATGACATGACAATCCATTCTCTATATTATTTTTTTCCTAAAAAAATTGTTGAAATTGTGACTAGTATGACTTAATTATTTCAACTAAATCTATTTTCCCATTAAATCAAATACAAGGCATTGTTTTATTAAGAAATTAATTGATAAACCAAAATATGTATAGTTACTACACTCACCTAAACAAATTGAGCTCATTAAGATTTGTTTTTTTTTTTTTTTTTGGCTTTACACATCCAGTCAACATGAACCAATCAGCTAATAATACATGCTAGCTATGCAGTAAAATTAATTATTATTTCATAAATATGAAATTAATTTTTAAAATTAATATACATAAATATATATAACATGATATACACATAATAGTATTTTAGAATTTGACTGGTTGAATAATTCATTAAATAAATTCGTCAAAGATTTGATTCGATCAAATATATGTAAATTTATGGCTATAGCATGACTGTGGATATGGGAATCAGTTTCTTCTTTCTTGGATCATGGACATTTTCTGGGATCATTTGATGCATTATTATAATGAATTGCCCAGTTGAATCAAACCAGAGCCGCAACTCTATTTTGATTAAGCAATAGAATTATATTATTTTTACCTACCTAATTAATTATTAATTAGCTAGTTAACCATTAATTTAAACTGAAATTAGATATGTTCATCAGAGAAATAAGTAAGAATTTGAACTGCAATTGAAATTGTCAAGATCCTGGCACGGTCAAAAAATAGACGAGTATATTTTTTGATAGAATTCACTCAAAATTGATTAAATATTAAATGTGGTGAGGAGTAAAGGGTCCATTCTAGAAAGGGTGATTTTAATATAATAAGGAAAATTCCTAGGAAATTAACAACACAAAAACACAAAATAAAATTGAATTAATAAGCATAAACTGTATACTTGTATAGATTATTTCATATTCTATACATTTTTTAGAAATTTATAATATAAGAAAAAGAAACCAATGAAGTAAAAATCACATTTTAATACTGGATAAATCAAAAGGGCCCCAGTCGCCCATCAAAAGAGAATCAGGACCATGAGTTTCAGGCCCAGGAACCGGCTCTTGTGTAATTGGCAAATTATATTGTAGAGCTTGATCACATAGCATTTTGTATATCACACGGATGAGTATGATAATAAAATATGGTGATAATTATATAAATTAAATAAATTTATACAAATTCATTTGTTAATATAAATTTATTAGTTTATTAGTAAAATGTTCATTATTTTATCAATAAATGTTTATTTTATTCTTAAACAAAATCAGCAGTTATTATATTTTTCAAGTGTGATTTATCTCAATTTGTTATTTTTTTTGTGCATTTTGTCTCAATTTTTTTTTTACGTTGAGTTTCTTTGAAAATGATTTAATGAATTCATATCTACAAATCAAAACACAAAAAAATATTTATTAAATTAAATTAAGTATACAAGAAAATAAAATAAATTTGTATTAATATAAGAAATAAACCTTTATTAATAAACTAATGAATATTTTACCAATAAACTAATAAATTTTTGTTAATAAATTAATGAACCTTTACTTTATTCGAAATGGACATTTCTCAATAAACTAATAAATCTTTTACTTCATTGCTAATAAATCTAGAGTCTTGAAACAAAATGCATTTGCGTATATAATTTAATGAATATTATATTATTTTCTTTAATTTTTGTTGTCATAAACTAATAAAGTTTTACTTTATTCATAATGAACTTTTCTTAATAAACTAATTAATATTTTTTAATAAAGTAATGAATCCCTTTTTCAATAACCGGATGATGAATATTTGCGATTTTTTTTATCTATAGATATAAATCCATTAAATTCTCCTATTGAAGATGCATTGTTTATATAATTTAATGAATATTATATTATTTTTTAATTTTTATAGTAAAAAACTAGTGAACTTTTATTTTATTATAATAAATTTTTTTTAATAAACTAATGAATATTTTTCAATAAAACAATAAATATTTTTCAATAACTAGATAATGAATATTTATGACTTTTTTATTTTGATCTATAGATACAAATCGATTAAATCTTCTTGATGAAGATGCATTATGAATATAATTTAATAAATATTATATTATTTTCTTTAGTTTTTTGCAGTAATAAACTAATAAACTTTTATTTTATTCATAATTAACTAATGAACATTTATCAATAAAGTAATGAATCTTATTTAATAACCGGATAATGAATATTTACAAAATTGTCACTGTGTGTTTAATAGTTGTATAAATTTATTTTATTTACAAAATTGTTACTACCTCTTATATGTATGATAGGCCATTGGTTCATAATGATTCATATTTTATTTACAAAATTGTCACTACCTCTTATATCATATGTGTGATAGACCCTTGGTTCATAATGCTCCATGGACCAAAGTGCATGATATAAGGTTTCTGTGTAAATTAAGATTAAGACTATGATCAGAATTAGGCCACAAAGAGCCTACCTCTTCTCCTGGCAATATTACGGTAGCAATCCACGGTTAACAGTGTGATTAAGATGATCATTAGTTGTGGATTGTCGAATATTGTGATCATCATCAGCTTGGTGTCTGTTGTGCGCTAATAATGAATCCATTCCATAATAGTACATCAACAGATGATCATTCTCAGCTAAAGGTGCTTCAATGGCTGTGATGCATCCAGCAGGAAGATTTGATTCCAAATTTGTAAAATCAAGAGAAGGATCAAAATCACTACTACCAAATTCTTGCATACCGAAATTCGATGACGAACTAGCCCTGGAAACAGACTGTGGATTCAAGAAGCTCGCATAAACAAGAGCAAGATCAATACAGGAACCATCAGAAATGGGGGAAGAAGAATAGGGAGTCCCTTTATAAGAATGGGTAGGAGAATCACAAGTAGAAGAACCACCATAACCTAAACTTTTGGAATGATTATTAGGAACATGATGATCAGTAGACAACCTTAAAGACTTGGTGGCTCTTCTTTTTTTCCTGCAACCACCACCAATGGGGACACTCCTTGGCGTGCCGTCTTTAGTTCCAATACCTCCGGCAACCTTTGCAGAAGTAACGAGGTTGAGTTAAGCTGTAGTTATTGTAATAAAAAAAATTTGGTATTTGAAGAACCACAACGAGGACAACTTGGCGATATCTCAACATTAGGTTCCCATGCTCGTTCCATCACCAAGTTAATTGCTTCAACAATAGCCACGCAAGAATAATAATAATAATAATAATAATAATAATAAGACAGGTGTAAGGGCAAAAAGGTGAGCAGCTTAAGTCTTGGAATGGACATGCACACGAGTGTGGTAGGGTTCCGGTGCAGTCAAGGACGACGGGGGATAACAGTGCCGGAGGCTAATACATGGTGTCGGTGTTCCAGCCTACGTGGCACAATGGCATCGATGGAAATGAAGATAACAGAGGAAGCAATGGCCTCCAGAGTCCAATTCAGGTTTTTTAGAATAGGAGACAGCCTTAAGATTGGTTATAGAAGATGATATCAAAATGATGTAGAGGGTGTGGTATTAATCTGGAAGTCCAAAGCACAAAAGGGCAACAAACTAGAAATAACTGACTGATGGGGCTAAAATTGAAGGATTTTTTTTTTCCCCAAAAAACCAATAATATACAACATGCTATGGTACATCCATTAATGCAAAATTTTTCTGCAGGAATTTAGCGAAACACAAACAAGGGAGCCATGACTAGTTGGCTGGGACCGTACACCGAAGAGAGCTTACAAACTAACTTCCACAGAATATTGCTATTGCTGGCCCAATCTTTCCTGTAAAACACAACATATAAGTGAATCGTAAGCATTGTAACAACAGCATAACTATGCTATGACTTTCAAATAAATTTTAATCTCTCTGACATGTAAGTATCCAAGTTAAAATGGCTTCGTTTCAGCAATATGAAGGGAATGGATTTCAGTTAATCTCAAGTTGGATTACCCAACCCATCTCATACCTGAATTGCAATCCTAATAATACGATAAAAAAAAATTTTTCCCTAATGCAACTAAGTGAAAAGTTAAAATAAAACAACGTTTGAACCATTATTGTGGCAATAATCTTTTCGTTACCAACTAAACCTCTAGCACCTAAACTGAGAAAAATGTTAATAAATGATCTTAGCACTTCAAATGACAGAAACATGCTAAATAGAACAGTTTCCAAAACAATGATAATAACCTGAAGCATTTGCATCAGCTTTGGATTCTGCTCCAAAAGTCGACAGAGTTCCTCCTTGTTACTCAATAAAGACTGCCATCAGATAAGTTCATCATTGATTAGATAAAAACAGCTCAGAAGTTGAAATACTAAATCCTTTGAGCTAAATGCATACCGTAATAGCTTTAGGATCCTGGAAGTATTCATGTAACGACATTCCTAATTCTTGTTGATGCTGAACTTGTGGTTGAGCTTGCTCAACTTGCTGCTGCTGCTGCTGCCTTGACTGAGAAACCTCTTGCTGCTGAGACTGGTAACGGGCATGCATAGGAGAGATTTGTGGCTGTTGCAATATTTGTACTGGATGCATTTGAACAGGATTTTGCAAAGACACCCCTTGCTCAAGCTGCTGAGAAGATTGGGAAGGTGGCCAAAGATGCTGAGGCTGCGAAGGACGTTGAAGTGGAGGCTGCAGAGGCTGTAACTGATGAATTGACTGAATGGAAGACTGAGGAATAGAAAGATTATGCAAGATAGCAGGGTTTTCTCCTTGCTGATGACTTGGAGTGTTTCCATAAAGGGTTACAGGAATTGTAGCTGGCCTATTGAAAACCAGGGGTGACACTAGAGGAGGAGGTGTGTAAGAGGATAGTCCACCACCTATCCCAGAAAGATTTCCTAAACGAGCATCAATTATAGGTGAAATAGAGCTCTGAGAAAGCTCAGCAGTTCCAGCATTGTATCCTGAAGATAGGGAAGTAGAAGCCTTTAAAGATGACAGATTATATGTGCTGGTTGCAAAGGGAGGTGGTGTAGGAGGAAGCAGGGGATGAGGCCCAGCAGATCCACTGGGAGAAGAGATAGAACTAGAAGCCCTTGAATACTTTGAATCTGTCATTGGAAGGGATGATGCAAGTGATGCAGGACTGCTAACAAAGGTGGGCATATAGTCTGACTGAACCTGCAAAAGCAGGGAAAAAATCATTATCGAGGTGCAGAGGAAGAACCCATAGTCTATAATATTGTGAGTAGTGACTTGTTCTATTGAACAAAATGTTTCCACTTACCTGGAATCCTGTAGGCTGTGGTGGCTGCAAATCTGTCAAGTTAGTAAAGGGGGATGACTGACCAGGCACAGTGTCAGGGGTCTGAGACATTAAAGGGGATATTGTTGATGGAGGCGGCATTGGAGGCAAAGGTGGTTGATTCAGAGGGATTCTCTGATCATAAAGTCCCCGAGATCCTGAAGCATGCTGTGGACTATTCTTTGGATACAAATTCTGTGGAGTCATCCTAGAATCCATCGGTAACTGTGCCTTATTATACACAGAAGGAAAACCTGAAGTACTAGCAGCTCCAACAGAATCAAAACCAGTAGAGGCCTTAACTGGAACAGCATTCTTTGAGTCATCAGAATGATCAAAGAACTTCTTATCAGAAGAAACACTAGGCTCACGAGTCAATGGCATTTCAGGTCGCGAAACAGACATTCTTGAAGAGTACTCACTTTGGGTGTTTTCATCAACATTGGATGCTAGTGGTGTACTCATACAAGGAATTTGACCGGTTTCATTAATATCACTCTCTGTCTCTTCAACAATGGAGCGAGGAGAACTTTGCCCAACTATGACAGGTGCAGGCTGCTGTAGATTATCATCAGGCTGAGGAAAGGGCAATTTATCATCTGATTCAGACTCCTCACCATCAAAAACTATATCTATTCCCTGAAGATCATCATCAAGATCGGTTTTCAACTGCTTAGACTTGTTTGCTTTTTCCTTATCTATATCACTAATAGGAGCCACATTCTTTGACTGTGTTAATGGCTCTGCAGCTACAGCTGCAGTAGGATTCTGACGTTCCCTTTGTCTGGCCATAAATTCATCCACATGAATTGAGGGAGGTCTTCCACCAGTAGAACCTACTCGAGGGACTGCTATAATATTAGAATTGATGCTACCATCAGCATTTCTTTCTCTAGCAACATAGTCATCCACATGCATTGATGGTGGCCTGCTGGTATTTGGCTTTCGCTGCCTAAAGGTGTCCCTTCGAGTTGGACCGGAGGAGGCAGTAGAGGGACCCAGTCCCCGTGAAAATGCATTTTGGCCTGTAATCTCAGTCACTGAATTTTCTCCTTTACCACGCTTACCAGCACCATCCAAGGATGGCAATTTCCTTTTGCCAGAAATAGATTTATCAGGTAATGCTTCAGGACATTCCCACAGAAAATTCTCTCCAAGGTCTCCAAGACAAATAAAGTCATCAAGCTTTCCAACACTAGTATCAGACATCTCAAATATTTTTGAAGAGTACATAACATCATTTGTTGCCAAAGAAACACCTTTAATACACATAAGTTGATCTAATTGAACTGAACCAGTAGGCTCTTCCAACAATAACAACAATGACTTTGCAGACTCTGAAGCCTGTATATAGATGATAAAGCCACTGAGTTTCGAGAAACAAATGGACAGAAAAAATGCTTGAAATGATAAATGTTATTTTCAGCTAACCTGACACAAAGCTGCTCTCATTTCTGAGGTAACAAAACAGCCATCCCTTATCTTTGAATTCAGTAGTGCAATCATTTCCTCTATTAAAGTAATATTTTCTGGGGAGCCATCTGTCCCATCTGCATTATCATGCAGCCCGAACAGATGTTTTATTGCAGCAACAGCTTTCAAATTCAAACTAACCAGAAAAAGAGGGAAATGAAAAGAATGAGCTCAACAATGACTAGGAAAATCAAAATGGGAGCAGAAGTTTATTAATGACACTTATGAATGAAGTTTATCATTCAGAAAAAGTGGATATATCAGTACTAGAACAGAAACAGGATTTTCATATGACACAGCTACCAGAAAAAATTAAAGCCAATACAAGAAAAGGCAGACAAGTTTAACAATCTCAATCCCAAAATAATCAATATAAGATGCAAAAGTGGTTCAAAGAATAAAGGATTGAAAACAAAAATGCAATATATATAATAAACACAAAAAAAAAAAAATAAAAGCTCTAAAAAACCTGCCCACAAATCTCTTAATATTCTTTTCCTTTGCAAGAGTCTCGTTAATCGAGCACGAAAGTTTACCGTCCGTGTTTTCACAATTGACTCACCTTTTACCATCCATGCAAAAGCACAATGAACCTATGCACAACTCATTAACAGCCTCAACTGCAAAAGCTGACAAATCATTTTCTGAATCTATTGATTTCATCAACCTTTTCCAGCATGGTTGCAAAGGACGCTTTTTCCATTCAAAATCATCAACACTATAGTTCCCATTCTTTTCATACCCTCTGCCTGACCCAAGTTCCTGATTATTGGTGTTAATTTGGTGTAATAAGGTTAACAGAGCACTTCGACCTTCATTACGAGAACCTAACTCGTTAAAGCAGGCAAGACAAGAGAGTAATTCTTTTCCAACTGGTAGAACCTGGCAAAATAAGAACAATCTTTGTTACCAATCATCAAGCAAAGAATAAGTTCCTTTTCAGAACCAAAAAAGGGGGTGGGTGGAAAGAACTTGAAAAATTTCCTGCACAAAAAACAAAACTTTAAACTGACAAATATAAGAAAATAATTTCATTCAATTACTTAGTTAATTCCCCTTTTTTCCCTTTTGCCAGATAATTTTTCAAAGGATGTAGGTGTTGAACCTATGAACCCCATGCAGGCATGCACAATTACCAGCAGGTATACCAATTGATATAAGCCAAAATTTAACTAATTAATTAATTTATTTACTAAGGGAGAGACAAGCGGCAATTTTTCCAACTTTGGTACCCAATTTCCATGTCCCCAGAAAAATTCTTTATTTGATAAGGACAAGTTACAACAAGAAAACATAAACTCCAAAAAGAAATGTCAAGGACCACATAATAGTATAAACAGTTAACACAGAATCATAAAACAAATACCTGGCATAACTTAAGAAGATATGGTAAAATCAATGAAATATCTGTGTTGCTCAAACTTGCAGAACTGGGTCAAATAAACCATTAAAGAGTTACTGTGGAATCCATCACAGTGAAGGAGCAAAGGAAAGAAAAGGCAATATGCAATATCTACTCACAGATCATGTCTCCCAGGGTATAATAGAGATGTTTGAGTATCCAAGAGAAGTAACCAACATTTGAACACTGGAATGCACCAACTAATCAAAGTAAGCCCATTTTTAGCTGAACTTTTACCATCTAGGATCTGTTTCCCATCTGAATCAATGACATTAAAACATTTCTCTAGCACTTTTAATAGAATCTGAGGCAAACCCTCCTCTAATAATAGCATCTAGAAATAGAGAGAATCAAGTCAGTAACATTCATTGCTGGAGCAGACGACAAGAAACGAATCAGTAAGCAAAATGATGAGTAACAAACCTTGGCACGTGGATGCTCCAATATGCTAGCAATGAAGTCTAGATATCTGTAAACCTGAAAAGAGGAAGGAAAAAGGTTAAATATAGATAATTGGACATGTACAAAATTTAGCGTGGCGGAAATTTTCACCTTGTAAGAATCTATTTCTGATGGAGAAGTTAAATCAGAAACATGATCATGGATGGAAGACAATATGGGCCGCATAAGTTTGGAAGCACTTTCAACTTTTTGGCAAGCAATGCGAATTATAAAAACTCGAAGCATGTCTCGGATGACTACCAATGCCTGTTAATAGTTGAACATTAAACAAAGGAGGGAACAGATAACAAACAAAAATTAGAAGTAGCGCACAAAAATTTTTGCTGTAAACTAGAAGTAAAGAATAATTGGAAACTGTGAACAGTGATCAAACCAATTCATAGATTAAGAAACACATACAGATATAGCATAATGCTGGATAATCTGGGCAATTTTATCAAGCTGTGGTGTCAACTGACTAAGCAGTTTCTCAAGGTGTAAAGGCCCTGAGTACCAATTGACCTGTCTCTCCTTCCATGGCCCCAATATTGTACAAACAGCCAAAGTTCTCAAGGCACTCAACAAAGGCATTCCATTCTTCCAAAGCCAGATACCTTCTTCAGGGAAAAGATCATTCTTGCAACCAAAAAAGAGTAGAAAAAAGCAAAGGACAAATATTAAAGGTTCAATGACTGAATTACTGAAATTAAATATTTCCACTGATCCAGACAATGCAAATACTGCACACTATCAACCAAACAATGTTGCGTATTAGAAAAAAGCAAAAGTTTCCATATGACAATATTCAAACAAGAAACATTTCATCTTACGTTCACAGAATAATAACAGCACCAATAGTTGGGTTGCATACCAGAAGACACAGCAAACTGCAGGTTTCTTTTGGCCCCAAAGCCAGTGCAGAAGCAACTTGAACATTAGAAAGAAGCGAGTGGAAAAGTCCGGGAGTCCAGCCATATACAGGCCAAAATGCAAGTGCTGAGACAACAAGATGGCAGACAGCTCCAAAACCAAGAGCAGAATCAGGATAAGAAGAAGAGAGGTCTGCCGCACATGCAGCTAGCTTTGGGCTGCAATCATTATGATTTACGGAATCATATGCAGAAAACAAAAGCATAGCCATAATGAAGCAAACATGAGACAGATTCAGATTACCTTACGTCTCGATGCAGTCGCAAAAGGGCATTCATTAGTTTTGTATTTCTATGCTGCTCTTTGGCTTCCTACAAAAATAAGAATGAAATGATCAAGTCTTGTAGATAATCAAGAGGAAGCAAATGACTAGCAGCCATCCAAATCTTAGCAATGTTCTTTTATTCCTTTTTCAGGCTGGTATAACTTCACCCAAAAAAATGCTACAGAACCTAATTATACAAGACAAGACACTAAAAGGAAAGCAAGACAAGAATATTTTTTCCATTATGTTGCTATAGAAACCATTTAACTACTTCATTTTATGGAAGGACAAAAGATGATGAAAAAGGAAACAGAAAAAATTCCAGAAATTTAAAATTCATATGTGAGAACTCACTTTCCACTTGAATAAACCTATGTCTTCAAGATACCGTGGGACAGAGGCATGGTAAGCTCTTTTGCTCGTCCAAATTCGATAAATTAAACTTAATAATAATAATAATAATAATAATAATAATAATAATAATAATAATAATGGTACCACAAATACAAGTACAGCTTGTATAAGGTGTGCCTTGAACCGAGTCGAACCTCGTTAATAACCATCGGGTCAAAGAGACAATCTCAATAAGATACAAGATAACAAATGCAATTCACCTGTAATTTCTGCAAAAGGGTGGTAAGCAGCACAAGAGAAGGAACCAACAGGTCAACTAAGCTCTGCTCACGTTTACGTTCCAATAGCAAATCAAAAGTAGAATTGTATTCCGTACCCTCGTCAACAAGGTAATCTGTTCAAGAAATTCAATGAATGTTTTTCACATATAGATAAAGTGGGTGCTCAACAAAACACAGCAGAAAATTTAAAAATGGGAATCTTATACAGTCAAAACTGTAGATCTGGTATCTAGCACAAAATATATTATCTCAATATACCCATTCACAGATATTAAGTTGAGTAAAATCATAAAATGCAGCAAACTGTGATGTACTTTGCAAAAATTGGATAACATTCTGCAAAGGTATTGTTTGTAGAAGCCACCAGCAAGTAAAGATTTTAAGAAATTTATACAACATATATTAGAAGTACAAAATCGCAGTTCAGCATCATAAATACAAACAGAAGTTCAGAAAAATATAAACTAAAATAACTAATCGTGCAGTGTTGTTAAAGGCGCGTCTCGCGGGCGCCGGCCTCAGCGCCTGAGCAACCCCAAAGGTGGGCAAGGTGGCTGAGGCGCACGCCTTGCCTCGCCCTGAGCCACTGTTGAGGCGCGCCCGGGTGAGGTTGGCGCCCAGCTGCTGTCCCTTGATGGTGCTACTGCTGTCCCGCCCGCTCACTAAAGTACTCCTCCCCTCTCTTCTTGCTTTTTGTTTCTTTCATTAATAAATTTGACTGAAAATTCATAATATTTTCAATAAAATGGAACTAACAGCACATGCATACAATTAGAGTAGAAACTAAAATGCCAACAGATAAA
>CATIWF010122651.1:0-11777 GCA_949630135.1 Balakata baccata
GTCTAATTGAATAATGAGTCTCAGTGACAAGATCTAAAATCACTTGGGCTAGGTGTGACGTAGTCAATCTAGCGGGAGCTGACACATAGTCTATGCTCTGAACCGAGTGGGGTATAAAATGGTGAAAGGACAAGTTGCACATATTTATTGTCTATGGAAAGGTTCGTAGTCAAACCACTAATTTTTCGGTCAATTGGAGATCATAATGTGTTGCTAGATACCGCTCATGATTTACTTAAATTATTTGATAATTTAAGTGGCTAACATAACCGGGAACCTAATGGGTCGCACGCTTTGGAGATGTAAAGAATGAGTAAAATGGCTTTGGATGGAATCCAAAATATGAGAAAATTCTTTTGAATCGGTTCGCGATAAGATCGCGGGAAAAAATCACTCAGGGGAGTTGAAGGGCCCGCTGGCCTGGCAGGCCTACCGATTGGCCTGCCAGGCAGGCTGCTGTGCGCGCTGGCGCACAGCTGCCCGCAGGTTTAGGGCCATTTAATCAATTTTACTATTCATAACTCCCTATAATCTCCTCTCTTAATTTTTACTCTATGAAACTGATATTCTTTTGGATCTAAAAGACCCCAAAAGATAGAAAATAAACAAGAAAAAATTATTGGAAGAAGAAAAATTAAAAGGTTAATTTTTCTCTCAAAGGAGCACACAACATTACTAGCATTTTGTGGTGTGATCAAGCCATCTCCCTATTGGTTTTATTCTTTCTTCTTCGCGTGGATATTATTAGAGATAATCCTAGATTGGATTGTTATGGTTTGCTACAACACAACAAGGTGAGAAGTTGAAGAAAATCAAGAAATTATAAAGGTATAAATTCTGAATTTTCTTTAGTTAAATTAGTTTTAATTGGCACATGTATAATCCTTTGATTTGGGTTTTGAAAAATTTTATTTTCTGCTGCGTAACATGTATGTGATACATGCTCAAAACCCATCATCAAGTACATTGGATGACCTGCTATGAGACAATCACAAGGATTATCTATTCAAATGTCAATGATAGTCTCATCATAGCAATGGTGCATGTATCCTTAGACTTGAGTTACTCAAGGATATCTTAGATACTGATTCAGTGCTTTCACTCCATTCCTTGTTGCCTCATAGAGGTCGCTCATAGGGTGGTGATTGGGTACAGCTAGAGGTATTCGAAGGTAATTGAGTAGCCAACAGAAGATTCACCGCTCCTAATAGAGGGAGAGTATATCCATGGCCTCTTGTTAGGATCATTACTCAAGAATCTCTAGCCAAAGTGGAACTGTCATGAATATGGTCTTCAGTGACATGTCTAATTGAGTAATGAGTCTCAGTGACAAGATCTAAAATCACTTGCGCTAGGTGTGACATAGTCAATCTAACGGGAGCTGACACATAATCCATGCTCTGATCTTAGTAGGGTATAGAATAGTGAAAGGACGAGTTGCACATATTATTGTCTATGGAAAGGTTCGTAGTCAAACCACTGACTTTCTGGTCAATTGGAGGTCATGATGTGTTGCTAGATATTGCTCATGACTTGCTTAAATTATTTGATAATTTTAAGTGGCCAACCTAACCAGGAACCTAATGGGTCACACGTATTGGAGATGTAAAGAATGAGTATAATGGCTTTGGATGAGATCCAAAATTTGAGAGAATTATTTCGAGTTAGATCGTGAGAAAAATCGCACGGGCCCGCTGGCCTGGCAAGCCCACCGATTGGCCTGCCAAGCAGGCTGCTGCGCACTAGCACACAGCAGCACGCCAATCACCCCTTAAATTGGCCAAAATGACCTAGCACTGTTCATGTCTCTTCAAATTCTTTTTCTCTCAATTTTGATCTACTTTTCTGATTTTCTTTTGGATCTAAAAGATTTTAAAAGACAGAAAATAGACATAGAAAATTTTTAGGAGAAGAAAAATTAAAGAGTTTAATTTTTCCTCTCAAATGAACATATACCATTACTAGCACTTTGAGGTATGTTCAAACCATCTCCCCAGTGGTTTCATCCTCTCATCTTCGCATAGATATTGTTAGAGACAATCTAAGATTGGATTATTTTGATTTGCTACAATACAATATGGTGAGAAGTTGAAGAAAAGTCAAGAAATTGTAAGGTATAATTTCTAAATTTTCCTTGTTAAATTACTTTAATTGGCACAAATAGAATCTTTTTATTAGAGTTTTGAAAATTTTTATTTTCCTCTGCATAATGTATATGTGATACATGCTCAAAACCCATCAATTATTAATCTCATATGAAAAAGAACGTTATGTGCATCGTTAGTTAATAATATAGTATCACCATCATAGTCTACATATGTTCCACATGCAGCTTTCTCTATTTATTTTGTTCCCTCTAATTACTCTTATCCCTAAACCCTTAGCCCTTTCAATATATCCTTTTAATATATTAATATTAAAAATTGATGTACAGAGGGTATTTTAGTAATTTAAGAGAAAAATAAAATAAAAATTTTATTGGGTCAAAATAGAAATAATTGAAAGTTGAAGGGCTAAAAAAATAATTAGTTAAATATATATATATATATAAAGGATAGGAAACCAAGTAACAAAAGTCAAATGTGCAGATATTAAAAGGTATGGGGCTTATGGGATTAACGTGTGAGACTCTTCGGGACAAAATAAAATTTTTTAAACACATCATTTAATTTATTTTGTCTTGTATATATAAATCTCGTACAGTAACCTTAACATCTACAAAGCATAGAACCATTTCTTCTTTTTGCTTTCATCTGCCGCCCCAATATTCAGTTAAGTAGCCTCCATTACTGTCCCTTTTCTTCTAAAAGATTATTTTTGGTCTGGCAATAGTCTTTAATTATCAGTCTCATTCCTTACTCTTGCAGTAAGAAATCTTCCATTATACTATCTATTATATTTTTCTTTTATGGGTCGTAGAGTCTGATAATAGTGGATTAAAAATTTGGGAATTCTACAAATAAATTTTAATTTATGACAATTGCTATCATATTAGGCAACAAAAATACTAGGAGAGACAACTATCAGACTGGATAAACATTAGAAAATTATTTTTTGCTCTATAACATGTCTATACCTATAATCTTATTTATTCGCCTCTTAATTCTGTATAAATGGCTCTATAATTTAATGTTTGATGTGTGATTTATTCTGGAAATTTGGCTCTTTCCATGATGCTATGTTATTAAATTTTGAAGATTTAAATGAAGCAAATTATGACGTGATTTCTTTATCATTTTGGAGTGATTTTTGGGACTAAAAATATTTTTGGAGATACTAAAAATAATTTAAAAAATACTGATATAGATAAATGGAGGAAAAATAAAGAATAGTGATGAACTAAATTGTGGTATTATTTTGACATGATTAATAGACTCTATGATGGCTAAATTTGAGACTGGAATTATTAGAGAACATTGAAAATAATATTAATATGTTCATATATTGTTAGATTGATGAAGATTAATTGTTAGAATAATTTTTGGAAGAATTTATGGTTTGCCACACTGAAAAATTTGGGAGTGGAATTGAAAGAAAATCAGGAAAAACCGAGACTGGAACTAAAAGGACCAAACAGGTAATTATGAGGACCAAATGGCATTTTTGGCAGCCAAGTCGGCGTGCAATTCAGCACGCCTGAGTGCTGGGCATTTGTGCTGGCCAGCAGGCTTGCAGACCCAACAGACCAGCAGGCTTGCAGACCCAACAGACCAGCAAGCTTGCAGGCGCAGCAGACCTGCAGACTGTAGATTTGCAGCCCTACCGACAGATTATTAAAAAAATAAAATAAAATATTTAATTGTCTCCTATATGCACAAAATTTATCGATCTATTATTCTGAACATTAAATTTATGCCAAAGTTATACAATAATTGGAGATGAATAAATGAGAATAATTGTGGATGAATAATTTATATGGGAATAAAGTTAAGTTGATGGTAATTATAAAAACATATTTATATATATTTATGTATATATGCTATATGGTTATCAATAAATTTAAAAATAGTCATGGATAATGTTATATACCCAGTAAATGTGTTTGTTATGATAGACTTGAAGAAATGAATTAAATTGTTATGTTATATGGATACAGTAAAAACTGTGTGAATTAACTTTCCGGATCAGCTATATAATTTATGCATACTAATGGTTAATAATCATACTAAATAAATAAAATATTGTGATTTATGATATGTGATACTAGAGCATATATTTATGTTTATAATGGGAATATGAAATGACTAAAACGCTCTTTACTCGTACATAGACTAGTGATAAGATAGATGATATTTCATTAAAGGTTCTTTTCAGTATCGCAGAATTTTTCATACATTATTGTTATGGCAAGGTGGCTCCTCAAGTTCTTGAGAGTGCCCTTGTCCACTTTTTGCTAGCAATTTCTATTTCTTTTGTCAAGTTGGCCCTAGCTCTAGAGAGCGTACTTAACATAAACATGGATACAGTTTATTCAGAATATATCAGTAGATGAATAGGATGGTTCAAGCTCTAAAAATGCTCATATTCACCACCTGTATCCAATAGTTTAGGTATTGAGTAATTGGGCAAATTAGTCTAAATTGAGATTATGAGGTATTTCATATTGCAGTTACAACTTTCTCTTTTCATGTATACTTCCTTCTTTTATATAAGATTGTTAACATGACTACGCGATATTGGAGTGATTGAAATAAAGAAAATTGAATTGTCTGTTGATAACATGATTGCTATGTACTGTATGACTGCATAGTAAAATTTATATGATTATATGTATCATTAAGCTTTCAATAGTTTAGTGTATGAGTTTTTCTGCACGCAGGTTTAGAGCCATAAATTGTGTTGACTGAAGAGAATGTCCAACTATTAGAGTCAGATCATTCAGAGTCGGTTACTCATGCATTTTTTTTTTGTTATTCACTCATATATAGGGTAGAGTTGAGAATTGAAAAAAAAAATTGTTTAATTTAAATTTGTTCATTCGATAGGATGTAATAAGTGGGCGAGGGCGAGTTGTAGCCCTAGATTCATATATCAATTATTTTATTTTATTTACGGATTAAATCAATATTCAGTTTATATGACATGATGCGATGTGCATATTTGATATGGTTAAGTATTATATGATAGGAAATAATTGAAGAGTTTTGAACATGTATCACATACATAATACACAGCGGAAAATAAAAATTTCAAAACCCGAATCAAAGGATTATACATGTGTTAATTAAAACTAATTTAACTAAGGAAAATTCAGAATTTATACCTTTATAATTTCTTGATTTTTCTTCAACTTCTCACCTTGTTGGGTTGTAGCAAACCATAACAATTCAATCTTGGATTGATTGTCTCTAACAATATCCACGAGAAAAAGAAAAAATGAAACCACTAGGGAGATGGCTTGAACATACCTCAAAGTGCCAGCAATGAGAACGTTCCTTTGAGAGGAAAAATTAATCTTGTTGTCTCCAAAAATTTTTCTTCTCCCAAAATTTTTTTTCTTATCTATTTTCTATCTTTTGGGGACTTTTAGATAAAAAAAAAATTCATAAAAATAGATCTAAATTAAAGAGAGGAGAAAATGAGAGGTTATGAATAGTAATTAGGTTTAATGGCCATTTAGGCCACTTAAATGGCAAATGGGGGCAACTGTGTGCTTGGGCCTGCCTGCTGGTAGGCAGGTATGGGCCCATCCACCTCCCCGAGCGATTTTTCCCCACGATCTAATAACGAACCGACTCAAAATAAATCTCTTATATTTTGGATCTCATCCAAAGCCATTTTACTCATTATTTACATCTCCAAAGCATGTGACCCATTAGGCTCCCGGTTATGTTGGCTACTTAAATTATCAAATAATTTAAGCAAATCATAAGCGGTATCAAGCAATACATCATGATCCCAAATTGACCGGAAAGTCAGTGGTTTGACTACGAACCTTTCCATAGACAATAATATGTGCAATTTGTCCTTTCACCATTCTATACCCCTACTCAATTCAGAGCATGGACTATATGTCAGCTCCCGCTAGACTGACTACATCACACCTAGCCCAAGTGATGTTAGATCTTGTCCTTGGGACTCATTACTCTATTAGACATGTCATTAAAGACCATTTTCAGGACCTTTCCACTCTAACTAGAGATTGCCGAGTAATGATCCCGATAAGAGGCCGTGGGTATACCTCCCTTTATTAAGAGCGGTGAGTCCTTTATTGGCTACCCAATTACCTTCGAATATCTCAAGTTGTACCCAATCACCACCCTTTGAGGGACTTCTGTGAGGCAACAAGGAATGGAGTCAAAGCACAAAATCAGTATCCAAGATATCCTTGAGTACCTCAACTCTAAGGATACATGCACCATTGCTATGATGAGACTATCATGGACATTTGAATAGATAATCCATATGATTGTCTCATAGCAGGTCATCCAATGTACTTGACAACTCTTAGCAAGCATCCACATGTGAACATTGAACATCTCATGCTCACAGCTTATGAAATCTACTGCTTGATCTAATCAAGGAATATAACATGTGCTAGTCTATCTAGATCAACAATGTCCCATCTTGTTGGTCCTATGACTAGGGATAATTTAGATACTAATATAATTACACATGATAAGAATCTCATTATCATAAACCCATCATGATTTCCTTCATGCTATGTTTCATATCATGGACTTTCATTAATCAATTTAAGATCTATATTAATTCATAGACAAATGAATATAAATATAATGAAAGAATGCATTTATGAATGTGTACACTAAGTGCCTGAGGCAATTGCCTTTTGTGCACATCTCTAACAATCTCCCACTTGCACTAAAACCAATCGTCATTGTTCATTACACCACACGCAAGGATATAACTATCATATTTCTTTTAGGGTTTTGGTCTAGTGACTCAATTAGATATTTTCTAATCAGTAGGAACTCTTTCTCTCATTACATTACATCTACCATTGATTTCTCAAATCAATTGATAAGATTGAGTACATGTTTGGACTTTTTGATGAGACCATGATTCCTTTGCACATGCAATGACTCTATTGTTATTTCAATCATATTGAATTTACAATACTAGGAATCACTTTTGACTTTGAGATGAATTCCCTTATCCAAACCGCTTCCTAAGGTGCTTTGGAAGCTGTCATGTACTTTTAGTTATGGAATCTGCAGCCATCACCTATTTGGAACTCTTTCAATTGACTACATAACCATTTAATGTGAATACATAGCATGACTAGGATTTAAGTTATCCTTGTCGAATTGGATGCTGGCATCCATAATCCTGCTTACCTTAAGCTTACTATCTCCTTAAACCAAGAATACATCCTTATCCTTCTTAAGTATTTAAGGATATCCTTGATAGTCACCCATAAACTCTTGATGGGATCATATTGATATCCACTCATGATGCTTATAGCATGATATCCATTGGGCCTAGTACATAGCATAGTACAGAATAAATCCAATAGTCTAGTCTTATGGAATCTCATTCATGCTAGTCTATTTGTCTTATGTCTTTGGACATAAATACTTAGAAAGGGTAATCCTATCGATCATAGGAATAGATCCTCTGATAGACTACTTCATGCTAACCACTTTAGTATCTTACCTATGTAGGCTAAGAAAGAGTGAGTAATCTCCTACATCTATCTCTATAGATCTTAATCCCTTTTTAACAGGTTACTTTTAAAATTCTTCTTAGAGAATTATTTTAGAGTAACAAACTGACTAACTTAGAAATGAGAGATCATTTCCTACTAATAGTATGTCTTCCATATACTTCACTAGGAACAAAATGACACTCCCACTAACCTTCTTGAAAACACATGAATCATCCCAATATTGTGAAAAAACAAACTCTTCGATTATCTCATCAAATTAGATGTTCCAACTCTCGGATGTTTGCACTAATCCATCAATGGATTTTGCAATTTGTATCTTGTTTCGCCATCATTAGATATGAATCTCTTAGGTTGTGTCATATACATATCTTAAGTCAGATTTCCATAATGAAACATGTTTTCATATCCATTTGCAAAACCTCATCATCATGAGTAGCAATGACTAGGAGTAACATGATGGATTTAAGCATAGTATATGGAGTAAAAGATCTTATCAAAGTCAACCGTTGTCTTTAATGATATCTTTTAACTACCAACTCTAGCTTTATAGGCAACTATATTACCTTCCATATCGGTCTTTTCTTGAAGACTCGCTTGCACCCAATAGGGTTTTGTCCTATTTGGTGGGTTAACCAAAGCCTATACTTGGTAATGGTTTTGAGCATGTATCACATACATATTATGCACGGAAAAATAAAAATTGTCAAAACCCAAATCAAAGGATTCTACTTGTGCCATTTAAATCTAATTTAACAAAGTAAAATTCAGAAATTATACCTTACAATTTCTTAACTTTTCTTCAACTTCTCAACTTGTTGGGTTATAGCAAACCACAACAATCCAATCTTGGAATGTCTTTAACAATAGCCACATAAAGATGAGAGGATGAAACCACTAGGGAGATGACTTGAACATACCTCAAAGTGCTAGCAATGGTATATGTTCATTTGAGAGGAAAAATTAAACTCTTTAATTTTTCTTATTGTCTCCAAAAATTTTTCTTCTCCTAAAAATTTTTCCTTGTCTATTTTCTGTCTTTTGGGGTCTTTTAGATCCAAAAAGAATTAGAAAAGTAGATTAAAATTGAGAGAAGAAGAATTTGAAGAGGCATGAATACTGCAATGGCCATTTTGGCCAATATAAGGGGTGATTGGCGTGCTGCTCCACGCTAGCGCACGGCAGCTAGCCTAGGCCTCCTAGGCAGGCCTACCTGGCCTAACTGTCATGCCAATCGGCAAGCCAGCGGGCCCATCAACCCCCCGAGCAATTTTTCTCCGCGATCTTATCGCGAACCGACTCAAAATAATTTTCTCATATTTTGGATCTCATCCAAAGCCATTTTAATCATTCTTTACATCTCCAAAGCGTGTGACCTATTAGGTTCCCGGTTATGTTGGCCACTTAAATTATCAAATAATTTAAGCAAATCATGAGCGGTATCTAGTAACACATCATGATCCCCAATTGACCGGAAAAGTCAGTGGTTTGACTACCACAGACAATAACATGTGCAACTCGTCCTTTTACCATTCTATATCCCACTCGGTTCAGAGCATGGACTATGTGTCAACTCCCGCTAGACTGACTACATCACACCTAGCCCAAGTGATTTTAGATCTTGTCACTGAGACTCATTACTCAATTAGACATGTCACTAAAGACCATCTTCATGACAGTTCCACTATGGCTAGAGATTCCCAAGTAATGATCCCAACAAGAGGCCGTGAGTATACTCTCCCTCTATCAGGAGCAGTGAATCCTCTGTTGGCTACCTAATTACCTTCGAATACCTCAAGCTGCACCCAATCACCACCCTATGAGGCAACAAGGAATGGAGTCAAAGCACAGAATCAGTATCCAAGATATCCTTGAGTACTTCAAGTCTATGGATACTTACCCCATTGCTATGATGAGACTATCATTGACATTTGAATAGATAATCCATATGATCATCTCATAACAGGTCATCCAATGTACTTGAATACTCTTAGCAAGCATCCACATGCTAACGTTGAACATCTCATGATCACAGCTTATGAGATCTATTGGTTGATCTAACTAAGGAATATAACATGTGCTAGTCTATCCGGATCAACAATGTCCTGTCCTGTTAATCCTATGACTAGGGATAATTTACATACAAACATAATGACACATGATAGGAATCTCATTATCATGATCCCATCATGATTTCCTTCATGCTATGTTTCATATCATGGACTTTCATTAATTAGTTTAAGATCTATATCAATTCATATGCAAATGAATACTAATATAATGAAGGAATGCCTTTATGAATGTGTACACTAAGGGCTTAAGGCGATTGCCTTTTGGGCACATCTCTAACAAGAGTTTGAGAAGGTCTTCATAGATTACTTTCTCATTGCTTTCACTTCTTGCATTGATTGCGAAAGTGATGATTCTGTGAAGGATGAAGTGAGAAAGCATCTTGATGTGCTTGGCATTAGATCGCTTGTCAAGATGGATTTCAAGAGATATGCTTTTCCACACATCAAGAGGAGAGAGATGTGTGACTTGAGTGTTGATGAGACCCTCCTTTTTGAAGCTAAAAGCATCTGTAAGTTAACGCTTTGTCATCTCTTGTGGTTGACCAAAGAGACAAAATTGGAGGTCGTAGTAGCCGAGATGATGTTTTGGATCTTTGATCACTTGAAAAGTGGAAAGGAATTCAATGGTAATTTCATCATGCCCATCTTCAAAGGGCATGACAAAAGTGGTACACATCATTTCTTGAAGGATGCCAGTGATTTCATCTTTGACACCCAATTTGTCAAGATCATCAACATTGAGAGTACGATTGGAGATGAAATTTTTGGCAGTGATGATGGCATACCATTTCTTTTCCTCCCTTAAGAAGGCATTAAAGATAGCTTGAAAGGAGGAGAATTGGGAGGAGGTAGCCACTCCTTTGCCTTTGGAGGCTCTTAATTTCAAGGTGCCAACTTTTGGTGCCATTTGAGAGGATGAGTATAAAGGGAGTTTAAAGATTTGTTGTTAAAAAAATGAAAGAGAGAGAGAGAGAGAGAGTTTTGATGCAAAAGTGAGAAAAAGAATGAGAATAGTGGGGTATTTATGGAGTTTGAAGAGGTATGTTATTGTTTGAAGTGTTTAAATAAGAGTTATGACAGATGGATTTGATTGGTGGCAATTACAAAAGGCTGCTATTGAGTCAGTCCCGATCGAGACATGGAGGTTCTCGACTGGGAATCCTCCAATGGTTGAAAAAAGATTAAATTTTGGACTTAGTTCCGAGGGGGACAGGAGGCTTCCTGAGCGTGTATGTTTGAAGAGGTGCAATAGTCAAATAATATTCAAATGTCCCAATTGGAAAGTGTGGATTCCTAAGTAGGATATAAGGAGTTATAACGGTTAAATTGATGACCAAGATGTCGCGAGCGAGACATTATTCCCAAGCGGGAAATGTGTTTCCCGAACAAGAGTTATAAGTACTCTGAGAATTTTTAAGAGAGAAGGGAATGAAACTATCTATAGAGTCTAGTATTCACATCAAACAAGTAAATAGCATACATAGACAAACAATTTTACATGTAAAAATAAAGTTTAAAGTTTTCTCAAATCAATGTGCTCCCATCAAGCATACCGGACTCTCTTTTTATAAAACAAAACATTTCATCATTTAGGGGCTTGGTAAAAATATATACCAGTTGGTTTTCAATGTCAATAAAATCTAACACTACATTACTATTTTGAACATGATCTCTTAAAAAATGATGTCTTATGTCAATGTGTTTACTTCTTGAATGTTGGATGAAATTTTTTGAGAGATTTATTGCACTAGTATTATCACATTTAATTAGAATGTGGTCAATTTCATGACTATAATTCTTGAGTTGTTACCAGCCGCCATATATTCAGCTTCGGCGGTGGATAAGGCAACCGAAATTTGTTTCTTGCTATACCAAGAAACTAAACATTCACCAATAAAGTGACAAGTTCTGAATGTGATTTTTGAAAGGTTTTGATCATGTATCACATACATATAACACAGCGGAAAATAAAAATTTTCAAAACCCGAATCAAAGGATTTTCATGTGCCAATTAAAACTAATTTAACCAAAGAAAATTCAGAATTTATACCTTTATAATTTCTTGATTTTTCTTCAAC
>CATIWF010122680.1:0-11973 GCA_949630135.1 Balakata baccata
GCTTATTAGGCAAGATGACAAAATTGCCCTTTAAAGGAAAGGGTGAACGTGCTAATGGACTATTAGATTTAATACATTTAGATGTATGTGGTCCAATGTCCACACATGCCAGAAGTGGATTTATCTACTTCATTACCTTTATCAATGACTACTCACGATTTGGGTATGTGTATCTTATGAGATTCAAATATGAAGCTTTTGAAAAGTTCAAAGAATTTAGAAATGAAGTAGAGAAACAACTTGGGAAAAGTATTAAAACACTTCGATCTGATCGGAGTGGTAAATACTTAAGCCAAGAGTTTCTTGACTATCTTAGAGATAATGGGATATTATCTCAGTGGACTCCACCTTACACGCCACAACATAATGGAGTGGCTGAAAGGAGAAACCGAACCTTGTTGGATATGGTAAGGTCAATGATGAGCTTTACAGAACTACCTAAATCATTTTGGGGTCATGCACTAGAGACTGCCATTTATATTTTGAATGGAGTTCCTTCGAAGTCAATTGATGTTACTCCATATGAGATATGGAATAACAAAAGGCCCACATTTTCATACATGAGAGTTTGGGGTTGTCCTGCTTATGTGAAGCGGACAATATCAGATAAGCTGGAATCTAAATCTGACCGATGTCTATTTGTGGGATATCCTAAAGCATCATATGGATATCAATTCTATCACCCCTTAGAACAAAAAGTGTTTATTTCAAGACATGCTATCTTTTTAGAAAAAGAGTTTCTTCTAAAGGAAGATAATGGGAGCAAAATTGAACTCGAGGAAGTTCAAGATGCTCAAACAAACACTGATCAACTACCCAATCCCGAGCCTACTAGTCATACAAATGAGATAGTAGCTCAACCTTCTGAAGCACAAAAACTTCGTAGGTCAAATAGGATACGTACTGTTCCAGAGAGATATGGATTTCTCATAAGCAAACATAATGATGTATTGCTCATAGAAGATGATGAGCCTACAACCTATGGAGAAGTTCAGAATAGTTCAGAATAGTTCAAAATCTGACAAATGGCTTCAAGCCATGAAGTCAGAAATGAGTTCCATGTATGAAAACCAAGTATGGACTTTGGTTGATCCACCCGAAGGGATAAAGCCCATAGGGTGCAAATGGGTTTTCAAGAAGAAAATCGATATGGATGGTAATGTGGTTACCTATAAAGCTAGACTGGTAGCTAAAGGGTATCGTTAAAGACAAGGAATTGACTATGACGAGACTTTTAGCCCAGTAGCTATGCTTAAATCCATAAGGATACTTACTGCTCATTATGATTATGAGATTTGGCAAATACATGTGAAGATGGCATTCCTTAATGGAAATGTAACATCCTCGACCTTCCCACATCCATTATTACACACATTCCATTTGGATATATTCATTTTATAAATGTCATTCACACAAAGCACATGCATACATAGAGATTTTAGCTAGAACATGCTCACGAGGTAGACTTGCTACCGGTCATTTTGTTGTAATAAGAGCAAGTCGCACGTGTCAAATTATAAATTAAATAAGGATAACAAGATATTGAAACTAAATTAATTAAATGACAGAAATTTAAAAAAAAGGAAAGGAAAAGGAAGAAAGGACAAAGAAAGTTAAGCAGCTTTTGGCTTATTAGTGCTGCCCATTTTGTTGTTTTTCACACATTCTGAATAGCCTTTTCTCCCCAGCCGTTTCTTCTTCTTATTCCCCCATAAGAGCCTTCTTTTCTTCATTGTTTCACTTAAGTTTTGTTATAAATTAAGCCCTTGAAAGCTCGTTCTTGGTAAGTAATCATCTCTTCTTCTTTAAGTGTTCATTATGACTGATTTGGGTCACTCACAAGCAGTGTATTTTAACTCGATTTTGAAAGCCATAGAAACTAATTATGGAAAGATATCAATCATAAAAATTGTAGCTTTATGTCTTAGGTTTAAAGCTATATAAATTTTTTGCATGATTTGGTTTCTGTAGAAAGATATGGGCATCGGACTGGAACTAGTTCCATTGAGGAACCTAGCTGAATCACTTTATGTTTTGATTCTATTGCTATATGATAGATTCAGTATTGGAGGAAGATCAAAAAATAAAAGTTATAGATATATGTGTTATCTAATTTTATATCAAATTTCAGGACCATATTATGGGTGGATGTTGAGTTATAGGTAAGAGAGTCATGTCTGTTCCATATTTGAGCTGCCTGCTTAGTGTCCTGGCAGGTTTAGTCAGTTTTTGGCCAATTTTGAGCTCCTTATAGACATAATCTGCAAATCATCAAAAATGAAAGTCATAGCTACATGTCTTAGCTAAAATTAGGCATAAATTTCACCTCAATATGTTAAGTATGTTGTGAGTTATAGCCTTCACAATTCATACTGGTCTGGATGCCAGCCCTGTTTCTGACCAGTCCCAATTACCCTACCATATGAGGACTTTAGATGTAAAATGGATGAAAGTTATCAACATGAAAAATGTTCCATTTTAACATATCTATGTATACAAAGTTTCATACGAATAGGACTTACATGTTGTAAGATATGAAGAAGCAAAGTTGGTGTCTCAAAACTACCTATGGTCAAAAACAGGGCAGAGAACAAAACATGTTTATAAATTGCATAAAATGTTCCAAAATGGTCCAATTTGTTTGAAATTTAGATATGTGGTATCTCTACATGTTAGCTTTAATTAGAAACAAGAATCAAACAAATTGGATTAGTATAGAAAAATGTATAAGCTAATGAACACATGAAGGTTGCACTACCATTAGACCAAACCCTAGTTAGTAGTCCTGAAAATGCATATTTCAATTTGTTTAAGTTTCACTAAGTTTATTTAGCTACCAATTGACCATGTATACATTCAATTAGGTCCACAGCATATTAGAAAGCCTCAAGGAAGTGAAAGACAGTAAGATAGAGGCTTATTAGCAATAGAAAAGGTGAGTTTAATTATCAAATGAATTCTTTGGTACATGCTACGTGTAATGTGGTTATTACGTGCTATGTGTAATGTGGTTATTACGTACTACGTGTAATGTAATTATTATGTGCTACGTGTAATGTGACTTGATTTGCTTTATTTGAATTACATGATTGCTATGATGTGGCCAATGAGACTGTATTTGATGTAAAGTACATGTTTGGATCACATGTATACGTTTTCTTTGTATAAGGAAAAGGTTGACAGAAATGTATAATGATTATTGCAAATGCATATGCATATGGACTTAAAAGGTGTTGTGACCAGCTAAATAGCATTGAAAAGCAAAAGAAGAGGCCTATGGCCCAAACAAATGTTCAAAAGCAAAAGAAAAGGCCTATGGCCTAACAAATGTGCAAATGTTACAAATGATCAAGCTAGCTAGCAAATGCAAATGTTCACACGGAAACCCGGGACAGTGTCTATTTAGCCTGGTCACAACAATAAGAAAATGACATAAGCATAAGCAAATGAAATATTTACATGAATTAATATTATTTATATTCATGTGATATTGATAAATAGAATGACGATTATTACTTGTAACTGTGATTGGCTTGGTACTTTAGAAAGCTTTTGATAATTATTCTCATTGAGTAGCATCTCATCAAATTGCATTATTTTCAGGCAGAGTCGTGTGATTGGCTCAATTTGGAGGTACATATCATATAGAAGACATGGATCACAGGTCACTGGCCGATCCTCACCAATCTCTCTCCTTGCATTGCACATATGTATAGGAACATGGCATTTGTATGCAATGATGTGTAAATGTGTATTTGGCCTTGACCTTTCTAACTGAAATAATTCAACATAGTATCTGAATTATTAACATATATGATATATGATTCAAAAAAGAAATTTATCCCTTATTATAAATAGGACTATATCTTATTCTATGAAATATATGATAATATGATATAAGTATAAGTGAATATCCACAGGTATAAGGTGTTATAGTTTATGTAATGCTCATGTATGATATATTGGTCGACTTTGGCTTCTGTTTCATGAATGGCACAAACTACATGCAAATATGCATTCGATTTAATGGTATAATAAAGGCATATTATAGGCATATGTGTGGTATATAGGTCGATTTTAGCTTTGGTTTCATGAAAGGGACAATATACATGCAAATATGCATTATATTTAATATTATAATGAAAGCATATTAGAGTTATATTTGTGGTATATTGATCGATTTTGGCATCAGTTTCAAGAAAGGGACAAATTACATGTAAAAATGTTTTAGATTTAATGTTATAATGAAGGTATATCGGAAAGATATGTGAGGTATATGTGTGGTATATTTTTCGAATTTTGCTTCAGTTTCAAGAAGGGTGCAAAATATATATAAATATGCATTAGATTTAATGTTATAATAAATGTATATTAGTGGGATATGTGAGGTATATATGTGATATATTAGTCGATTTTGGCTTCAGTTTCATGAAAGCGACAAAACACATGCAAATATGGCTTAGATTTAATATTATAATGAAGGTATATGTGGCGTAAATATGTTGTTTTTGGTTTCGATCTCAAGAAAGGGACAAAATACATATAAAAATGCATTAGATTTAGTGTTATAATGAATGTATATTAGAGGTTTATCTGAGGTATATTGGTCGATTTTGGCTTCGGTGTCAAGATCGGGACAAAATACATGTAAATAAGCATAAGATTTAATGTTATAATAAGGGCATATTAGAGGTATATGAGAGGAATATTGATCGATTTTTGTTTCGGTTTGAAGAAAGGAGCCAAATACATGTAAATATGCATTAGATTTAATGTTATAACGAAGGCATATTAGAGGTATATATGTGGTATATTGGTCGATTTTTGCTTCGATTTCAAGAAAGATGCAAAATACATGTAAATATGCATTTGTTTTAATGTTGAAATTAAGGTATATGTGTGGTATATTGGTCGATTTTGACTTCGATATTAAGAAAGGGATAAATGTACATGTAAATATGCATTAGATTTAATGTTATAATGAATGTATATTAGAGGTATATGTAATGTATATGTGTGGTATATTTGTTGATTTTGGCTTCGATTTCAAAAAAAATTGCAAAATACATGAAAATATGCATTATGCCTTTTGGGCACATTTCTAACAATTTGTACTTTCACCATTCTATACCATACTCAGTTCAGAGCATGGATAATGTATCAGCTCCCTCTAGACTGATTATATCACACCTTGTAACACCCCACCCATATAATGGAAATAATCCCACTATATAAGTGGATTGCCACATAACCAACTAAGTGATTCTGCCGAATAATTTTTTTTTTCTCCGTTTATTTTTTTTCTATTTGCCTGTTTATATTATATTAGGTATGCCTTTCTAATTTATTTCTTACCTCATATCGTACCCATACATATTATTTGTTATAACTACCATTCACATTTTTAATATTTTCATTTATGAAACACACTTTTAATATATATATATATATATATACCCATGTGTATGATTAAAATTAAAACAAAAATATAAAGTAATCGACCCAATAGTCGGGTCTCCACTGTCACCTCTGATATGGGCTCTTCTCAATTAACTTTAAGTTCTAATATCTAGAAGCTCCATTTTCTGCGTGAGAAAAACTTATGCTAAGCTATTTCTAGCTTACTAGTACATATAAGCATTTAAGTTCTCCAAAGCTATTATACAAATGTTTGGCACATATTTCATGTCAAGTATCACAATAGTAATGCATGGTCATAAAAGAATGAACATACATACCGTTACATATGATTATTTCATATTTTTCATAGCAATCATACATCTCATTTATCAATTGAACTTACTCCATAATGTAATTATAACTTATGTCATACCAAATTTATGTAAACAAATTCATGTTACATTATCAAGTTAACTCTTACCTTGTTACTTATGTCATTTAATTAATTTCCATATATTATCTTAATTTAATTTGTTTCCACCTATTATTTTAATTAAATGGTTATTTCTATCACATGTATATTTATTTGCCATTTTTAATATTTGTTTTACAATTGCACAACTAATTAATTACAGAATTAAAATCATGTTATTATACAATATTTTATCTTGTTTAACCAAATAAAGGATGTTAACAAGCTTTAGTTTTATTCTCAAATTGTAAGAAAAACATACAAGACACTTTCATGATCAGATGCACTAATACATTTTATACCACTTCTAAGTCAAAACTATGTCCAAATTATTTATCTATCATATCCAATTTATAAACTAATATTGGACATGCATATGCCATTTTAGTATACACTCATATTCAGTCCATGTAATTTCCATTGCTAAGTGTTTTACTTTACATATATAATCATATTTGTTCTACAACATATATCACAATAGAAATTCCATATACCAGCATGATTTTTATGCAACGAATAAATAATTGTTTCATAATCAGTTTGTATACAATAATCTTTCTATTAATTAATTTAATGATAACGTTACTATTATTATCATTATGTTTTTGTTCTAGTCCAACACATAACACCTATCTTCAAACTAATTAATAGTAATACGGGGTAGCCCTTACTGGCCTTTTTTTATTACTGCCATTACCAGCCTATATACTATTGCCATTATCGGCTTGTTTAAAATAGTAGTGCCAGTACCGGCTTTTTAAATAGTATTGCCATTACCGGCATTAAAACTATATCGTGTACATATATTTCTTCCCCGGATTGGCATGTCATCTATCCACTATACTAGTTCAAGGCTTGGTGTAATAGGGCTTTAATAATATAGTCAACATCATTATTATCATTGCCATTACAAATTCCTTTTTAACATTAATGACACATATAAATTGATTATGATTTACAAATATCACATGTTAATATATGTATTATATATCCATATATGCCAATAAAATTAAAATTTTCAACAACAATCTCACATGCATTTCACATTATGAAAAAGATCGCAATACATATAACACATTTCAACCCTGATGTTGGGCTTCAATTTCAGCCCTCTTATGATTGGGTACAGACTTTATGGTCTTCTGTGAACTTTTATCTCATTGTCTTAGCTTTAATTTGGTATTATCTGATCTGAATTTTATAATATATGTTGGATCTAGTTGCAGACTGAATTGCAACTTTTGTTCTCCACAACATTTTTAGTACTATAAGTTAGCTTTCATTTTCAATTAGTTTCATATCAATCCAATTACTACAATGAATGTTATGATCAAATTTGTCAAGGTTGTTCTAACGAACTTGAAACATGATATTCTTTAGATTTATTACAAGTGAATTAATTCATAACTATATGCAATCATGTTTATGCCCAAAATAAATATTTCATGCTTTTAAGCCTACTATTATCTTCATACACAATTATTATACATTCCACAACTACTTATTAATCCTTATTCATAAATATATCATAACTCATAAATACATCATTTTTCAACAATCTATACATATTATTTCAAGTTCATAATTATACCACATTATATAGAATCATCACTTAAGCATACACATTTATAATCAACACACACAAACATGCAAAGTGGCGAACTAAAATACAATTCTATACAGACCTTATTAGAGCTTTATCTAAAAATCCAAACATGTGGAGCTTGTTTATCCTACTTGATGGTCATCTCATTCTCCAACTTGTTAGGAGCCTAATTTAAAAATATAATTGAAACCAAAATCAAATTATTGATTTATTTCGTCCCTTTCATGAAACTGAAGCCAAAACTGACCAATATACCTCAATTATACCTTCAATATACCTTAATTATAACTTCATTATAACATTAAATCTAACTTATATATACATGTATATTTATGCCTTATATATACCTTCAATTACCAAATTACCCCTTCATATGTGTCATGTATTCATGCAAAATGGCTAGGCCCTAGTTAGTGGGTATTACAGGCTATTTGACAAAAATCTTATGTTCTTGATGAAAACACCAAAAACCATAATTAAATCCTTGATAATCCAATCCAAATATGTTTTCCAGTGTTTAATCAAAAGGAAATCAAAGGGAAAATGCCAAGGAATGCTTCTAGAGGGTTTGGGATGATTAGAGAGCAGCTAGGTTTCTAATAGGTGAGGAGTAGGGTGCAAAAATGTATATTTATAACATGCAGTCCAAAGGAGAGTCCCGATTGGGAAACTAGTGTCACAAGTGGGAAACCTTTTCCAACCACGAACTAGCTTTTCTCGAGTGGAATTTGGTTCTGCCCACTAAAACATAAAATAAGTTAGAATTGCCCTATACCCCTCAAAATCTGCATTACGTCTAGGCCCTATTTTGTGGGCATTACACAACATTCATAACAAATTCGTACATAATCTCAGCAGAGGCCCATTTAAAAGTATGACTACCTACCCTAGCTATTTTGTTAATGGATATAAATTTCACACAATAGGTCATGGTTCATCTAGAGCAATTATGAATAGTGGTGTTTGCATAAAAGGCTCAAATTATAGCGTGGATGAGAGTGATTATTATGGTCAAGTAATAGAAGTTGTTGAGCTGGAGTATACTGGATTAGCAAACATTAGGACTTTGTTATTCAAATGTGAATGGTTTGATTCCACTCCAAACATGGGCACTAAGATTCATCCAAATTATAAGCTAGTCGAAGTTAACCATAAGCACATATTTAATCGATGTGAACCATTTATTCTAGCAGTTCAAGCCACTTTGGTTTATTACTCCATATATCCGAGTTTATCTCGTGATAAGAGTGACTAGTGGGCCGTTTGCAAAATAAAATCTCGATCAAATATTGAAATACTAGTTTTTTCACAAAGTAATGCAAATTTAGTTATTGCACCACCATTTCAAGAAGATGAGATAAATAATATTGAGCCTGTGCATATTGATGAAGATCCTGAAAGCTTATGTGATTCAAATGCTGGCTTAATAGAAATTGAAGATGAGTTAGAAGTTCCATTTGAATCGAATGATATGTCTGAAGATTCATTAGAAATTGATAATGATATTGATAATTAGACTATTATAATGGTATCAGAAAATTATAACTTGAAAGATATAAAACTTTTTTTCAATTATTTGTATTACAATATTATAATATGTATGATTGTGGTATACATTTGTATGTGCTATTTTTTGTGTTTACTAGTGTAGATGGCGCATACAAGCCATGGATATGGACATGGACATGATGGAGGTAGAGCTGGACATGGATGAGGACGAGGACGTGCATGAGATTATGGTTCTTCACTTCCCACAAATGTTCTGCTATCATTACAAAACCTTTGAAGAAAATGATTGAGCCTTAGGCATTTACATGGAAGAAAGTGTCTACATCAGCTAAGCAGACATACTTTGAAGAGTTCGAGGTATATAAAGAAAATTAAAATTCTAATTGAATATCTAATTAGTTCAAACATTTTATTTAATTTACTATTAGCATCTTAGCTATGTAGACTAAGAAAGAATGAGTAACCTCTTAGATCTATTTCTATAGATCTTAATCCCTTTTTGGCAGGTTACTTTTAAAATCCTTCTTGGAAAATTATTTTAGAGTAATAAATTGAATAACTTAGAAACGAGAGATCATTTCCTACTAATAGTATGTCTTCCACATACTTCACTAGGAACAAAACGGCACTCCCACTAATCGTCTTGAAAACACATGATGTAACATCCTCGACCATCCATATATAAATTATCATATGCATTTCATTTGAACATGTTCATTTTATAAATGTCATTCACATGAAACACATGCATACATATGAATTTTGGCGTGAACGTGTTCACGAGGTTGACTTGCCATGAGTCGGTTTATCGTAATAAGAGCAAGTTGAATATGTCAAGTTATAAACTATATGAAAATGACAAGGTATTGAAAATTAATTAAATAAAATGATTAAATTTGAAATAAATGAAATTTGGCATAGTGAAATTAATTAAAGTAGACAATTTGACTAGATAGTATTTTAGCACTAAGTACATGTAAATATATAGAGAAAATAATAATAATAATAATAATAATAATAATTAATTAATTATTTAAATTATTTAAATAATCAGAAAGGTTAAAAAAAAGAAAGAAAAGAAAAAAAATTAGAATGGGACAAATTACTTTGGCTGGCTGTGCACAAAAGAGGCTGCTGCCTTATCCCAATTGCAGCCAGCATCTCCTCCCTCTTTCCTTCATTTTTCTTAAATTTTTCTCTCAAATTCCAGCCATATTTAGACCTTAGATCACAGGTAATTCATATATTCTTCTTCTTTTGCTAATTTCTTTATTAAGGATAGATGATGGAGATCTTTTTTATGCAAGTGATGTAGTTGGATTCTGTTTTGGGGGCAGTATATTGATGCCCCGTTTTCTTCATATTAAAGGCTGATTCTGAAGAAGTACAAAACACCAAACTTGTAACTTTATGTCTTAGGTTTAAGGTTATTAAATGGTTTTGCATGATTTGGTGTCTATGGAAAGATATTGACATTGGACTGGAACTAGTTCTATTGAGGAACCTAGCTGAATCATCTACTATTTTGATTCTGTTTCTATATGATAGAGTCGGTAATTGATGAAACTCAAAACATGAAAGTTGTAGATATATGTGTTATCTAGTTGTATACAAATTTTAGGACCAGATTATGGCCTGATGTTGAGTTATGGGCAAGAGAGTCATGTCTGTTCCATATTGGAGCTGCCTGCTTAGTGTCCTGTGCAGGTCTAGTTAGTTGTTTGCCAATTTTGAGCTCCTTATAGACATAATCTGTAAATGGAACACGAAAGTTATAGCTACATGTCTTAGCTAAATTTTGGCACAAATTTCACCTCGATATGTTGTGTATGTTGTGAGTTATGGCCTTGACAATTCAGATTGGTTTGGATGCCAGCCCTGTTTCTTACCAATCACAATTACCCTACCATATGAGGGCTCAAGAGAACACAAAGGGTATTAATATGATGAAATGTACTCTGGATGACAATTTTGATTATGTAGTATCTTTACTTCAGGATAATGCATATGAATGGTAGGAGACAGTTCCTAGCAGTGACGTACAACCCCCTATTCTTACCTAAGATGATTTTGTTAGGGAATTTCAAAATAATTATATGCCAGATGCATATAAAGATGAGAAAAGAAGAGAGTTCCTAGATTTAAAGCAAGGAAATATAACTGTGGCAGAGTATGAGGTGATGGATTTTGAGCATGTATCACAAACATATTACGCAGCGGAAAATAAAAATTTTCAAAACCTGAACAAAGGATTATACATGTGCCAATTAAAAATAATTTAACTAAAGAAAATTCAGAATTTATACCTTTATAATTTCTTGATTTTCTTCAACTTCTCACCTTGTTAGGTTGTAGCAAACTACAACAATCCAATCTAGGATTGTCTCTAACAATATCCACACAAAGAAAAAAGAATGAAACCGCTAGGAAGATGGCTTGATCACACCTTAAAATGCTAGTAATGTTGTGTGTTCCTTTGAGAGAAAAATGAACCTTTTAATTTTTCTTCTCCCAATAATTTTTTTTTGTCTATTTTCTGTATTTTGTGGTCTTTTAGATCCAGAATAATATCAGTTTCATAGAGCAAAAATTAAGAGAGGAGAAAATTGGAGTTATGAATAGTAAATATTGGTTTAAATGGCCATTTAGGCCATTTAAGTGCCACATGCGGGCAGCTGTGCGCTAGCTCGCACAGCAGCCCACCTGGGCCTACTGAGTAAGCTCAGCTGGCCTGCCTGGCAGGCCTGCTAGGCTAACGAGCCCGTCAACCTTCCGGAGCGATTTTTCCCTGTGATCTTATTGTGAACCGACTCGAAATAATTTTCTCATATTTTGGATCTTATCTAAAGCCATTTTACTCATTCTTTACATCTCCAAAGCGTGTGACCCATTAGGTTCCCGGTTATATTGGTCACTTAAATTATCAAATAATTTAAGCAAGTCATGAGCGGTATCTAGCAACACATCATGACCCCCAATTGACCGG